>JARHVA010000079.1:1297500-1400000 GCA_037957365.1 Torreya grandis
ACCATGATTGTTAAGTGGATTACGAAAATCCACATATACCACTAGTTGTTTGTGGAACACAAAAAGAAAACCTAGTTTTCCTTGCATGGGTACATGTTTTTTTTTGTGTTACATAATGCATACCAATGTGGTAGACATGAGGTCACCACCCCATTATCTAGAGCCCTTGAATTTTTGAATTTTAGAATTCGAAAGGTCGATTTAAATTAGAATATTAGGTTTTAAAGAACATTGACCATATGCTACATTCTAAGAATTAGTGTTTTTTGGTGTAGTAATAATAATTTATGAAGGCAGTACAAGGTTGAATTTGGGGTCTACCATCATCAAGTTATTTTAATTTGAAATAATTGACCTTTTAAAATATTCTACTCAAACAAATTAAAAAAATATATAAAACATTTGGAAAACTCTTCCCTCTACATAAAGGATTATCTAAACAATTAAAAATTCTTTAGAAGTCTTTAGAAATAGAGAGCATTCTAGAATTGTAGAATTCTAAAAGCCATTTAGGACTAAGTGAGATTAGTAAGGGATTAGGGTACATGATTAGGCAGTAAGGATGTAAGAAAGCCTAGGATTATGCTAAGTAGGTGGGTCATAAAAATTTTAAATTCTCAAATATTAGACAAGTGGGATTAGTTAGTGGATAATAGGGATTTAGATGAATTAAAGGAGAAGTGGGAAGGGGTAAGGTTAGTAAGATGAATAATAATGAAGAGGGATGAGATTTAATTATTAGAATGGGTGATATTATGATGAGATAAATAAAATTAGTGTTGACTAATAATAATATTAGTGATGATAAATGAAGTGATCAAATTTAGGTGTATATATTCTCCCCCTCTTTAAAAGAGCATTACAAGTGAATGAAGTGGAAGGAGTAATGGTCTTTCAAAGAAAAACTATTTCATGGATGAATGTTAGTAAATATCATACCCCCTTGAGGTGACATGAAGGGAAGAATGAGATGGATGGTCACTTGAAAGAGGAAATGAGGGGTGGGATGTGATGAATAGACAAGGGGATGGGATGTGATGAATATACAAGGGGATGGGATGTGAGATAGATGATTTAGAAAATAAGCTCAACTAGAGTAGTGAGATACAAAGTGACGATGCCCATGGAAAAAATCATATGCATAGGGAGTGGGCACATGATGATGATAAGATAAAAGGATGTAAACTTTAGACATATACCAGGCAAGGACATATGTTGAGAGAGCATAGGGCCACAGATAAGACAATGATTTGATCAGATTAATGATGAGTGTAGCTCAAAGCTGAAGTCAACTTATATGATGAAGGAGATGAAAATGAAGAAATGATATGATCAAGTAACCAGAAGATGAAGGGAAATAAAGAGACTACATCACATTGAATCAAGGATCCACAATGTGATTAATAATGATGATTCCCCTAGTAAGGAAACATGTAAGGGAGCAATAGATGATGATAAGGTTATGGTTCTTGGTCATGCCCCAATAGAGGGAAGAAACTATAAAATTTAAATGATGAATTTACCAATTAGTGATAATGGATGACTGATGGAAGAAAAGATGGATAAGTGCAAGTGATTGAAGAAAATGTTAGGGAGATGATTTTAGGGATGGTAATTGATTAATAAATTGATTGGTTAATGATTGATATTATAGCTCAAGGATTAGACTAATACAAGACTTGAGTATGATGAAAGATAAGAGACAAATAATGGGAAAAGGAAAATGTGAGAGTGGATGAGCTATCATTTATCATTGAAAAGTGGCCAAGTACTTCCTACATAATTTGAAAATACCTTAAGCTGATGTAGTTATGACTAGATGATCTATGATAGGAGAGACTAGAGGAGGAGGAGGAGGATAGATGTTAGTTATTATAGATGATGTGACTCAGATGTTATAATAGGAAAAATGATGAGAGATGAGATGTTATATGTTGATGGCTAGAGATATGACAGATGATTGGTTAGAGGATAAAAATGTGATGATAAAAGAATTGAAGGAATGCCTGAATATTAGACCAATGGACTAGGATTATAGAATTGAGGATGGGATAAATATGATTATATGATTAGGAGAAATGATCAAGCCAACATTATTATAATAAGGCTCATCATAGTCTAAGCAATCTAATAGATATAGAACTTGGAAATATTCCCCATGATATAAGTATTACCAAAGGGAAGGTGTGCCAAAGTACATAAGAAGGGGAAAATATCAAACTTTACATCATTGAGGGCACCCAAAAATACCAGTGTACCTTTTGGTGTCATCATAACATCTTTGTTTGTTGTCCAATAGACAAAAAGATACATGACACAATACTAAAATGAAACATAAACAAACATGAAATAAGTAGATATATACATGATAAAAGACATATAGATAACATACACCAGTATTTATATGTAGTGTCATAATGTCTTATCGAATTGTCCTAATGAAATTTTATGGGATGATTGGTGGGGTAATGAGTTGGACTAAGTTGTTTTTGATGATGTGAATTTGGATTAAGGTTAGAGACTTGGATAAGTGTATGGAGTTGGTGTAGACTAGGGACTTTGATTAAGATAAGGATACAAAAGACATAAGAAAAGATGAGTAGGATATTAAAATAAGGCAAGATGACAAAATGATAAGATTGATAAGACCTTAGATAGAATGACTGGCATATTTATGACATAGGACAAGATGAAATATGATAAGGCAACTTAGATGCTTTTGGATTTTGGTGGGATTTATAATTTTTAGGGTTTTTTACATATGTATGTACACTATACAAATGGGGTTACTGGTAAAGGGAATACCAAGCCTAAAAACTAGGATAAGGATGGATGTAACAATGGATGGGATGATAAAAGGATGAGGGAGGTATAAAAAATGAAATGAGGACTAAGGGAGAATAGACTAGGGATCGCCAATGACCACATCATGAGGGAACTAAATGTTTAGTTGTTTGAGTGTCCATTGGAGGATGTGCTAATATGATTCTAGAATAGTTTTTTCGACATCTTCCATTTCCTTACAAAGGTCAAAATGGAAAGGAATGATTGACACAATAGGATGTGTGATATGATGGTAGATGATGTGTAGGAAGAATGGATAGACGGATATGACATGGATGGGATGGATGGAAATGAAAAAGGATTGATTTTGCCTCCAAGTATTGAGGTATAATGTGGACAATAGATTATTTTACCATGACATTATAAATCAATTTTCATCATGGTACTTGTCCAAGGTGTCAAAAGACTAGTTTTTACCACTAGATGAATGATTTATTATTAATGTTGTTGTTATTATTACTTTTTGATTTTTTTTTTGACTCAGGCATCTTGATTTATTAGATATGATCATGAGATGCAATAATGCTGATGCTTTCTTATTCTTCAGCTAACACCTATTCTAGATAGATGTGATACTAGGATCATGTCACTATTATTAGATGTATCGATTCTTGTGTGACCTTTTATGATTCATGATTTAGATCCCTCCAGATATCTAGGCTAGGTATCTTCATCACCCCTACAAAATATAATGCTTCTCAAGAAGGTGATATGAGGTATGGATTTGATTAGATCTTGATCTAATGAGGGTGTATTGGGCTTTAATGGATGATAGGATCATTAGAGGATAGTGAGATGTGGTTTTAGGATTAGGACTAGTATTCTCACACATCAATGGAGATGTTGGATGTTCCACATTTGACTGGTGCTAGTTGACAAAAGATTGTCAATGATACAAGACTTTTGGACTATGTGATTATTTAACCTAATTATTTGAAGGATTATTGGCCATAACAATATTGATTTTGACATTAATTGGATTTTTAGACTTGATTATTTCTTGACTACCCCCTAGTTCTTGACATTTGGCTTCACTAGAGGAAATTGATATTTAATTTGATAGATGAACATTATTTTAACTTGAATAGTCCCCTAGTGCCTAATTTTGGTCTTTATTAGGGGAAGACACTTTTTGATTAGAATAATCATTTGAATATTATTGATTTTGACTTATTTTAATAAAGAGAATTTGATCATTATAAATGACCTTTTGAATATTATATTAGACTTCTAAATTTGTGGCACTTATTATGTTGTTTAAACAAGAGTCCAACAATTCATGTTCCTATTTGTTCCTATGGATGGAGGTGATTAAATGATTCTTGATGGGAAGGAAAGGATATATGATGGATGACGGTGGTGGAGATGATATGATGAGGTCAATGAGTGGTAATCGGGAAGCATGGTCCTCTTAGGGGTTCTTTGGAGACCCAATTTCTATATTAGAGAATATCTCCTCAAGATTAGAAAAAATATCATGAGGACTAGATGTATTATATGCACTAAAGTGAGATCAGTTTCACTCTAATAATCTTAGATAGATAAATCTTGAAAAATATCTGATATGACTTCATCATCTCGATTGGGATCAAAATTTATGCCTAGTGACTAATTATCATCCAAGTTGGAGGTATCTTCAAAAGGGAAGGCATAATCATCATCTATTGAAACATCTATGAAGAATGATATTTCTAGGGAGGAATTTGATTCAAATACTAGTGTGAAACATGATCTTGATGCCGATAAGATTGTTGTTCTCTCCAATGTTGAATCTGATGTACATGACATGATGTTGATAGTAGAGGATTCAATGTACACAATGAATTTTCATCAAGGGTTATTTGATATGAAGGATGAGAGGAAGATGATGGAGGAAGAATGGATTCAACAAAGATAGGCCCATGGAAGGACTCATGACACATGGGAGGACACATTGCATGGGAAATAGACTCATTTTTAATGAAGGATTTATCAAATATGAGGGGACCATGGAAAAAGGATGTAGTACCTTGACCTTGGATTGGAGAGGGAAGGGTTTAATAATGATTGGGAATGAAATATTAGTATACCTCTTCTTGTTCACCTAGAGACGTGGAATCTTTTGATTTATTATTGATTTTAATTTCACCATAGTCAATAAGGACTTATTGTCACAAATTTTTAAAATGGCAAAAAATCAGTGAAAAATTGATTTTTAAATAAATGGTTAAATAAGATTGATTTCTGCATAAAAATGTGAAAAAATTGGGAATTTTAATTAATTGTTAAAAATTTGATTAACTAAAACAATTTAATAATTTTTCTATTTTTGTTCCAAAGTGTTTAAAACCTCATTTGAACCCTCTATGCAAAATATTGCTAGCTTTCCTAGTAATTTGCCAAAACCATTTCACTTTTTTTGATTTGAATAAATATATTTTCCTTTTTCACAAGTCGTGAAATTGAAAAAATGTTTTCGGTCCTTGTGCAAATTGCAAAAATATTTTAGGCTTTCGTGCAATTTGTGAAAACATTTTAAGTTTCCCTTTTTAGTGAAAATCAAAATCGAGCTTCTTTTAATCATGCAAGTGTAAATTGTAAATTTACTTCCCCACTCCTTGCAAGTTCCCATTGCTAATATATGACTTCTTCTTCCTTTTGCATGCAATCTCCCTTATTTCCTCTTTCGATCATGTGAGCGTAATTATTTCCCCAAGTCACTTTGAAATGGAAACTTTCTCCCTCCTACTTCTTCTAAAGCCATTACTCACCCTCTAAGATTTTAAATGCAAATTTTCATTCAAAAACTTGGCCAAGTAATTCACAGAAGTTACAAAATGGAATTATATATAAAATAAGATTTGTTTTGAGTTTTCTTGCCAGGGAAAAGAAGGAAACAATAAAAAATGAGATTTTTAAATTATTTTCTTGTTTTCTATTTTACCTCATTACACACTTTGCAAATGTACCAAGTAAAAGAATAAAAGTGAATATAAAGAGGAGGAAAAGAACAAATGTTGATTATTTCTAGCTACATTGAAAGGGGAGTCATATGGCCCATATAAGAACTTCATATGTTCTTATTATTTATAATAAGTAAAAGATCAAATTTTGTTCTTGTTGATCCCTTCTTTAAGACCGTATGATCCCTATAAATAATAAATTTTGATTTGAATATTGTTTATTTTCCATAATGTTTCTTATCCCATACCAATCATATGGTCATGAGAAAAAGAAAAAGGTGAATTACAATCATTTATATTTGTTAACTCAGTTAATTGGAAGAGGGGAGACTCTTTTTAGGGTAAAAACTAAATTTTATCTACTCAAAATAAATTTATTTTAGTCTCTTACTCATCCAACAAAGAACCGTACGGCCCAAGAGTAAGGTAAGTGAAATTCAAAAAAAGAAATTGGTAGATTAGAATTGTTTATGTTATCATTTACCAAACCATACGGTCATGAGGAAATTTTGTTGAATATGTATTTTTGAAAAAAAATTTAATTCATTTTGTTGTGCTAAAGGGAATATATAGGCCATACACTCCTCAAAATATAATACAAGTGACTAAGATACTTTTTTTTTTTAGATTTTAGCATTCACCTAAAAACCATATAGTTCATGCCAAGGAGGATAAATTCTATGAGATGAGCAAAATTTGTTTTTGATAGTTTCCTTTTTGATTTGCAACTCAAAATATCAAAATTAAATTCTTTTCTAGAAGAGAAAAACGATCATTTGAAATTACAAAATTAAAAATGAAAATTTAATTAGTCATGTTAGCACGATAAAAATCCTAAGTAAATTTCCAAGAGATTACAAAGTTCAAATTTTGCAAAAAAGATTCACTGGAAATCATTCTAATGTTTTGAGGCTAAAATCAAAAGAGAAGTAGGTTTTTTAATCTAAAGATGGAAATTCTCAAAATTATATTTTGCATTTGCACTTGTTAAAGGGGTTCATACTATAACTACAAGGTGGGTGGATCAAAGAAAAGTTTAAATCGAGCAAAGTAATTAGGTGAAAGGTTGATATTCATTGGATGGAATTAAAGGGTTGATGAGCTATTTACACATCAAAATTGATTACAATCTCTTGGGTTGATTCAAATAACTTATTATGCTTCAAGTTATTTGTTTTTGTTAGCTTTAGCAAGTAAATAGTTATTTTTTGCAAACATTTTTCATTGTCATTTTTCCCAAGAATTTTTAATGTGTTCATCACCTACCCCAAAAATGTCAATCTCATGCAAAGAAAAATTATTCATAAAATACCAATTTTAGGGTATAGTACCATATTTTGTCATTGGAATCTGACACAAAAAATATCACATATACCAATCTTGGTCATGTCAACTTGGGTGAGTTTTGGGAAAGGATGAATGCAGTACATAAGATAGATTTTAGTTAGAGTATTTGTGGTTTAGCATAGGTAGCATCAATCCTAGTATCATTATAATCTCTTGAGTTATTTTTGGTTGTGGAAAATAATTACATTGCAAAAACATAAGAGGTAAGGGATTCCTAGGGGTAGTTAGTAGTGAGTTTTGATCTTAAATGAATCAACAGTATTTTTTTCCTTCCAGATCATGAAACCTTTATGCATTTAGCCCTTAAGTCCTCAAAAATATTTTAGTATTATAATATTTTTTTAGGTTCTAAACAAGTCAATAAATCCTGGTTAACCAGTCTGAAATATTCCTCCACTCAACTTCCCAAAACTATTGTGAAAACAGATTTCAAAGATGAGATAAGTGATATAATCACTTTGTTATACAGGATAGTGGGAAACTAGATGGAAAATATTTTTTAGACATGGATTTCCTAAATTTTATTCATTTAATTTATTCTCCAAATTTCTTTGGATGGTCTCACTAAACTCTTCATTCTATTCTCATTACTCAATGCATTTAATCTCTCTTACTTTGAGACTATCCCCCTCACTAGTCATTATGCTTTATAATAAATTAGATAAAATGTTGTCTCTATTTCCTTAGGATTTAATATGGATCGAACAAACTTACTTCCAATATTTTTATTCCTCTCTAAGTTCTTCTCAGCACTACTTAACTTCTCAACATAATCATCTTATCATACACTACCTCTTACTCTGTCATAGACTTTTTTTGTAGCCTTTTTGTGCTAATTTTATTGGTACGGTCTTGTATGGACTTAAATAATAAAATAAACCTAATTTATGAATACTGTATAATGTCTCCCATATATTCACAATTTTTTAGGCTTTGGTTCAAATATTTGATAATTTTTTTAGCTCTTTCTTATTTTGGACTATGTCTTTAGGTTTCCTTCTATCCGTCTACCACACAATCCTCCCCCATACATATTTATCCATAATTACACAACTTAAAAACACTATATTATATTTTTTCATGTTTAACTAAAAATTTCACCAAATTTCATGATTTATTGATGGTTAAAACTTCTGAAAACTCACTTTGAAAGCAAAAACCCTAATACAAGGTTTGGACTAGTTTTACAAACCTGAGAAGGGTCAAAATGAGATTTAAATATTCCAAAGTCATTTAAAATGATTTTTATTATTTTATTAAGTTTTATTTTACCCTATTAATGTTTTCCAAGTGTTATATTTCCATTTTAAAGCTACAGTAGATTGACTTAACCAAATTTGAATAGATTGTGTACTCAGTCATAGGTCTACAGTAATTTGAGAAGAGGTTATTTTTTTCTAATTCATTCCAAAAATGGTTATAAACAAAAATTAAGGTTTAAAATCCTCTAAAAAAAATTTACACACTTTAAAAAATCAATTCCTTCCATCTATAACACACTATTTTCCAAATTTTATGAGATACCACTTTGACTATGTTAAGTTTCTTGATGACTACAGGACTATGTTAGTGTTTTTTGGCTCATCTAAATATATGAAATCTAATTGAAAGATTATAATACTTAATTATAATATTATAATCCACTCACCAACATATACATTTTAATTTTCATTCCAATAGATGCATATACCTTCTCATACATATGTATACTCAAAATGTTTGCTAAAAAAAAATAAGGTTGTGTTGTTTAACATAGAATTTCCTTATCAAAATAACAACATAAAATATTTAAATAATATTAATGAATTTTTATTTCAAGTTATTAATTAATCATATGTTCTAAAATCCCACCAACCAAAAACTCCTCTTCTATAAGACTCTGACTTTCACTTAGATTTCAGGGCATAGTTTGTAAAATCGTAAGGTATACAATTTGTAATTTGAACATTCATATGATTTAAAACTAAAATTATAAATTCTATAATCACTATCAAAGATAGGTATTTTCAAATTACCACTCACACCAAGATCATTAATAACTTTTTACTAATCATGTTTCACCATTGATCATCCATAATATCAACTATCTTTACACATATTCAAGAAGATGTAGGGTATGTTTTCTTTCTTTTCTGAAAATAATCAAAAAATGTATTTATTCACTTGTTTTTTGTTTTTTAGATTCATCCTTTTGAATCATACCCCTCAAATCTCTTGACTCTGACTCTAAATATAAAACAAGACATAGACAAGACTCTTATTACCAAATAACCATCCTAACTAAATGCTATCTTCTTTTGTACATTAAGAGTGTCCTAAACCAACTCAACTATTAACATATCTATCAAATATTAGTTTGTGTATATGTGTTGTAACATCCTAAACTCCTCACTAAATTCTAACCATACCAAATTCAAATTTAGACTTCTTTAAACAAGATTGAAATCTCTATGAAAGTTCAAAAATTTAAATGAAATATTTTGTGGGAAAGTCCAATACAAAGAAAAGTCAAAATTGACAAAAAAATATAAACTTATAAAGACTCATAAAAACTTATTATGACCTTGACTACCTTATAAAGACTTGAAACATGTAAACTAGATCACTACTTACATTGGGTAGTGATGCTCCTACATCACCTCATCATCCCTAGTCACTGCTTCATCATACCTCATCATCTTTGATCAATCATTCTTTTTTCCTAATCACTTCCTCATTAATCTTCACCATCATTCATCATACCTAATCACTTCATCATCCTCCCTAATCACTCTCTCATTGACCCTCACCATCCCTCATCATCTCTATTGACTCCCTCATCATCTCTACTCAATTCCTCCTCATCCTTGATCACTCCATTTAATACCTTGATGGTTTTAATTTTTTGAGGTTCAATAATTTTAGGAACTACAAGTGGAGCATTGAGTTCTAGCATAAAATATAAGACATAGTGATCAAAATGATGTGGAGGCAAATTTGATACATAAATATTTAACACTTATGAAAAAATATGGGCCTATTACAAATGATGTAATTCATAATTGAAAATCCTTTAGAAAAGGATAAGCAATTAAAACCACCATATCGCCAAAAATGGGTAGTAAATTTGTAAGGATCACCAAACTATGTGATTTCCTGAAACTAATCAATTGTGTTCCATATTAGGACATTTTATGATGCGAGTAATTAGATTAAAGGTCATCTATTTGTATGCCTATCAATTGATTCATCATACCAGAGAGTGTAAAATAATTTTTAAATGATTAAAAAAAGTAGTCCAAGATTTTAAAGTGGTGCTTAATTCATAACTTAAATATTCAGTCCAATGAAGAGTGTCACACTATGAGCTCTCTACTTGCACATCTCAATAAGTAGGTACAAGTTATATATCACTATAAAATGTAAGTAGATAATATATTTTGAACCTAATGATATGGTCAATACTAAAAATATATCTACTTTCCCAATAAGAAATTATATGAATTAAAAATATTATTTCATTAACAAATATGTATCAATGGTGAGCCAATACACTTCATCATTTCCAATATAAGGTAGAATAATTTAATTTATCCTAAATCATATTATCAAAAATTTAACTTGAAATTTGTACATCATCCATAACCATACACTAGTGTATGGTCTAGTGTAGACCTTGAGAAATGGATCACTTAGTAGTGTCACTTGGTGTAAAAAATCAAACTTTTAAAATATGCAATCCTTTGTGACATCTCACCATTAGAGGTGTGTGATGTTTTAAATGTGGTCAAAAATATATTTTTCATTGACATGTATTATATGAATTAAATCATTGAAATGTTATGATATATTGTCATGATCTAAAATACCATATATTGTAGTTAGTTCATATGCTTTCAGTCACTAGTGCTAGGAAGTGTAAGAATATTGTTAGTTCTAGTGAGAAGTGTACTCTTAATGGTAAGAAGTAAATGTAATAACATCCTTGTGTCACCATATCATAGTGTGGTTTATAAAACAATAACAAAGATAAAATAATTGAACCATAAACTAGATGAATACAAGGATATCTTTCAGTTACCTAAATAAGTTCCTACATACTATACACTAACAAATACTATTGTTTTGATCCCTTAAGTACCTCAAACCTATTTATACAACATATCATTTATATATAATGAATATATCAATGGGTATATCCATGAAATCATGGATAATGGACACATCATGCCCAAATCATTGCATTATAGAATGCCGATTATGTTTGTGCCAAATTTGTGAATCAATTAAAAAAATATTAAGGAGATTAAAGTGAATAATTATTATCATAATTTAAATATTAAGGCATTTTTATTCTATATCCATGGTGTAGAATTATTTTTCCAAAATTGATCCTAAGTTTGGGTATCATCATATTCATGTTACACCTCTAGACATTTGTAATATAGTCTAAAAACAAAGAAAAGATTGATTGACTAGATGGTTATGCTTTCTAGGTTAACTCATGTACAAATTCATTCATTTCAAGATGTTGAATGACATCCTTAGGCCCTTCACCTATGTCATTTTTTTAATCTACCTTGATGACATCTAAATTTTTAGAAAACATGGGATGAACATCTACACCATGTTGAACTAGCGTTTCACATTGTAAAGAAACATATTTTTATCATAACATGAGTAAATGTTCATTTTTCATACAAGAGATAAATTATTTGGGACACAATACACACACAAGGAGTTCATGTGTGAACCTAACCAAGATTCAATAAATACAAGAACAGAAAACACTAAATAAAGTTGCATCTGATTCAAATCTTCTCATAATTAAAAAATTATACAAGAGATTTGTGTTTAATTTTTATCATTTGAACCAAACTACCAAAGATGGAACCGAATAAAGTTTCATCTAGGTACCTACACAATAAAGATAATTCAATGAATTAAAATCTAGACTCTATTTTGTGTAAGTACTTATGTTACTTGACTATAAATTTGGAAGATCATCCGATTTATTCAATAATAAAATTGATTATTACAAATGGGTATTGACAACACAAGTCCTGGAAAAGAGTTAATTTATATTATAATGGATTAAACAACATATGATTAGAATGAAAGATATCTTTAAAGCATATACTTATGTAAAATGCTGAGGGAAATATTAGGGATGGTGAGGGATGGTGAGGGTTAATGATGGAGTGATTAGGGATGATGAAGGTCAATGAAGGAGTGATTAGTGATGATGAGGGATGGATAAAGATTGATTATGGATGATAATCCCAAGTGATTAGAGATGATGAGAGACAATGAAGGTCAATGAGGGATTTATTAGGGATGAGGAGGGAGTGAATAGGGATGATGAAGTGATTAGGTATGATGAGGAATGATGAAAGATAGAGAGGGATTGATTAAGGATGATGAGGGATAGTGAGAGTCAATAGAGGAGTGATTATGGATGATAAGGGAGTGATTAGAGATGACTAAAGATAGTGAGGGTTAATAAGCAATGATGAGAGAGTGATTAGGGGTAATGAGGGATGAGTATGAAGTGATCAAGGATGAGGGAGGGACAATGAATAAGTGAAATTAATAAAAAGTGGTCATTTGATGTGTGTAGGTCATCAATATGACCTACACTACCTCAATCACACCACTTTGGATCAAGTTCAAGTGAGTAGTTTTAAAAATTCAATTTTGACAAACCTAGGACCCATATAATGCTAAGAATCAATCCAGAAGGTATACAACCTTTAAAATGACTATATGCTTACTAAAAATGGATATCAATTACAAAAGTCATGTATTGAAATCCCCAGGTTTAATACCTAAACTCTAAATTTGACAAAGTACTGACCATATTAGATTTTGAAACATTAATTTTTAAATTTTAAGGCATGCAACTGTGATACCAACTCTATCAGAAGCTAAGTGAAATTAATTTCTTATATTTATTAAAATAAATTTGAATTATAATAAAATAAATGTAACATGTAAACTTATACTTAAGATTTATAGTATTAAATATAAGTTTCTGGCCAGAGTTGCCTTCATGTGCAATTCCCAAATGGTTTTGGATATATTTTTGGTCTTATTAAAAAATAATGTGTATGCATTATATGATGCATTTGCATTGTATACTATGTTATATAATGCATATGCATTGTACATGTTATATAACATGTACGTGATATTTTAATTTGGATTCAAAATGTTGCTTTAATGTATAAAAATACACTAACTCGTACGTGTTATTATCTTTACAATAATGAGATCACATTATATATTACGAAAATCATATTATGACTTGGAAATTATCGATTCATAATTCAAATAATATGATCATGTTATTTATTGATGTAATCACATTATTTATTAACGTGATTGTGTTATTTATTAATGCAATCATGTTGCCTAAAATGTCCATGGAGTTGTCCCCCTGCTCCATGCACTTATCCTAAAAAATAATGTAAGAGACATAAATCATTCATTTCAAAGGTATTTTTCAAAGCATTTTTAGTGCATACAACCATTGAATGATTACTACCAATTATTATTAAGTCCTCAACATACAAAACAATGATGACTATTCCATTTGGAGTGTTTTTGTTAAAGAGATTTGGATCATTAAAACTATGAGTAAATCCTTGAACTATAAAAATTTGATAAATTTTAGAGTATCATTATCTATGAGATTGTTTCAAACCATAAATAGCTTTGTTTAACTTTAAAATAAGATTTTTATTGTCTTTGTTAATAAAATTAGGGTTTTGAAACATGTAAATTTTGTCACCATTTAAGAAATAATTCTTAACATCTATTTGATAAATAGGCCAATGCATGTGATCAGATAAAGATAAAATAACTTTAATTTCCAGTATCTTAGTTACATGTGCAAATTTTTTATTATAATCAATTCCTTCAATTCGAGAAAAGCCTCTAGCACTTAATTTAGCTTTATATTTTTTAATTTGATTACCAAAATTAAACTCAGTTTTAAATAAGCATTTACAACTTACCAAATGATTCCTTTAAGGTTGAGGGATTAAGTCCCAAGTGTTATTAGAAATTAAAGAGGTATATTCATCATGCATAGCTTTTTTCTAATGAGCATGACCTTGAGATTGTTTTATAGTTTGAGATTCATTATTGTGCATAATTTTAGACATCAAAGCATAATTACAAAATTGTTTTCTAGTTATATGAGTATCATTAAGATCTACATCAATTCTAAAATATTATATATTATTATTAGCCCATTTAAGCATAGTATTGAGTGAAGCAAGACTAAAAAATGAAGAAGGAACTTTTGGAATAATATAATTATGCAACACATCATTATGATCACCATATTTTTCAAAAAAAAAGAAGAAGAAACTATATCAAGAGAATCTGAATTGGAAGCATAATTACGTAGATCATTTTTTATAATGTTAACATCCCTTTTAATCTTGATTTTGTTAGTTTGAGGATTGTACACCATTTAAGTTTTAAATGATTCATCATAGCCAACAAAGATAAAAGTTTTTATTTTAAAATCTAACTTATATTTTTATATTGAAATATAAACAAATGCATCACAACCAAAAACATGTAAATGCTTAAAATTAAGTTTTCTATCACTCCAAAGTTCTTCAGGTGTAATATTTAAAATAATTTTAGTGAAAGTCCTATTGATGAGATAGACAACATAATACATAGTTTCAACTCAAAATTTGTAATGCATATTTTTAACATGCAACATACACCTAGCCATTTCAGTGATAGTCTTATATTTACATTCAGCAACACCATTTTGCTCAAGTGTATATGAAATAGTTTTCTCATGTTTAATACCATGTTAATTAAAATATGTAATAAAATGATTATTAACATATTTAATATCATTATCAGTGCATAATATACATAAACAACAATGATATTATTTTTCAACAAAGACATAAAACTCAATAAAAGTATCTAAAATTTGATCTTTAATTTTTAAGAAATAAATCCAAACTTGTCTAATGCAATCATAAAAAAATTTTAAAGAATTAATTATACCATTAATATAATTAATTTTCATATGATCTAAGAGATCACTATGAACTAAATAAATTTTTTCATTAGCATGCTAAGATTGATTCTTAAAAAAAAAATCTCATAAAATTTATCAACCATACAACCACTACAAGTAGAATTAGCAGAAAGAATTTTAGGAAAACCTTATATCATATTAAATCTATTTATAAGTACAATTCTTTGATCATTTATATTTTTTAATATTTCATGCCACAAGTTAGCATTGTTAAAAAAAATAAAGCATGAAAAGAGGAGGAAGAAGAGAATCAACTAAATTTACGCAAATTATAATTGTCTAAAAAATAATAGAAACTACATAAAAATATTATTTAATATATTTAAAATAATAAGTGTATTATATAATTATAATTTATAATTCTATTTGTATAATTGAAGAACCGAAAGCAAATTCAATTTCAAATCAGGTACAAGTAAGACATTCTACAATTCACTATTAAAAATTTTAACAATTCTTATAGCTTCAACATTACAAGACACATGATTTACAAGACATAAATGATTGTTAAAAATATCTTATTCTAAAAAAAATAAACAATTTAGTATTAAATATTATATGTTGAGTAGCATTAGAATCAACAATCAATTTCACAAGAAACACATACAAAGTACAAGTAAAAGTAGCTCTAGTATTAGATTTTTGTTTAGATTTAATCTTAGTATTATTAGCATTAACATTATATTTGACCTTAAAATTTTTAATTTTGATATCGCAAATTTTCTTATCACTGATCTTCATCATAAGTGTTTTTATCATAATAATTATAGTCTAAATTTTTTTAGGTTTAGAGTTAGTTTTTTTAATCTTTATTGACATGTATATTATTGGACATAGTTTTTTTTTGTCATTCTTATGTTGGTGTTTATAAATAAAAGCATGTTCACTAGTCTTAGGAGTACCAAATTGAATCAAATTTTATTTTTCTTGACATAACAAAATATAAAATAAAGAAAATATCAATAAAGTAGATAAATAGGAAAAACTAGTTGCAAATGAATATTTTAATAAACTACTAAAAAGTTTAGGGTAAACATTTTTTCATGATAATATGAATAAAATTTAAATCTAAAAAATTAATGTCTAACCTGACTAATTGAGAATGCAAAGAGTGAACTTTAATAAAAAATTATTCATAATTTTAAATTTATTATACTTTAAATCATATAGTTGATGTTAAATTTAAATTTTGTGAAATTCATTCACAATGTCATAAAAAAATTTAAACTTAGATCATGCAATGGATGCAAGAATACAACCATCAATATGCACATGTAATTTGGGGGTCATGACCATGTCAATCAATCTTGAGTCCTCATCAATTTTTTTATTTTTATTTTTATTGAACTTTAGTAGAGGTAGTCTTTGTATCAAGTTTGGAATCCATGTTATCTACTATGTGTATCAAGTGTTTGAAAGTAAAAATGCATTGGATATGCAATTTTCATAAATGGTAATTGATAGACATGAATTTAAATTAAGGAAACAATTGAGTCATTATGTTTTGAAAGCTCACCCAATTTTTAAAAAGTGAATGGACCAAAAAAATCACTTAAAAAAAGAGCCCTGGAGGAGAGACAAGAAAGCTAAATAAAATAATTAGCCAAAATGAAGAATAAATATCAAGGAAGAAATTGGACTTGAAAAAAGATAGAAAATTTAAAAAAAATACAAGATGGAGATTAATAATCTTCTAAGTTGTAATGGAAAAAATAATAATGATGGTTTTAAAACTTTGTTTTCCATTAAAACAATATAAGATATTAGTATATGGCTTTTGTTTTCTTTTATGTTTTGAAAAAAAAATGTATAACCATAGACATGAAAAGCTTATAAATACCAATTAGTATTGGAAAAGCTCATATAAGTGATTTTTATTTATTTATTTATTTATTTTTTTTGAGAATTTCAATTTAAATATAGGTCCTCATAAAGAAAATAAAAAAAGAATGGTTAAATTATGATGTTATTCTTTTAGAAAAAAACAAAATGAACCTTGTTTATATATATATATGTCCTCATTAAGAAACTCAAAAAAAAAAAAGGATTAAATTTTGATGTTATTGTTTTAGAAAAAAATTAAAAAATGAACCTTGTGTGTGTGTGTGTGTGTGTAAGAAAGACACAATGCTTAGAATGATGCTCCAATAGAAAATGATTTTTTTAAAATGAAAAGCTTAAGATCTCAAAAAAAATAATAAAAGCTTAAAAAATAAATGGGGAGATTTGAGTAGAAAGGGGAAATCTTAATTATAAAAAAGTCCAAATTTTAAAAGAATTTAAATTAATGAATGATCAACAAAATATGATTGGCCATCATTATTAGTAGATAACTTAGGAAAAGGAAACTCACATGTGGTAAAATGTTTAGGCATAAAAGAGCACCCAATAGAAGAGAACCAACAATCTTGGTGAAAGATAACATCATATGGCTAGGGAGGAAGGGGAATCATACCATCAGGAGGATCTAGGAGAAGGTGGGATGCTCGATGTCATGAGAGAGAAGACCAAATAGTTAGGGTGATGTCCTCTTAAGGTGTATGCTAGGAAAAGACAAAAATTGGTAAATGAAGGGCGATGTAATGCTACAGAAAGCTAAAAAAAATCTAACCAGAACTTGTGAGAGAAGTTAGATGATGAGAAAAAGATATGAGAGATTAAAAAATATATTGGTCTATTAAAAACAAGAAGGAAAAATATTATGTTTTGATTAGCTTTTAATGAGAAAACAAAAAAAGGTCTGCAAGAATATTTAAGTAGCTAAAAAAATCAAAAATACTAAAAGAGTATAATTATATGCTCATAATAAAAAGGAGTTGTAAAAGTAAATATTAGTGTGTCATAAATAATAAAAAAATCTACCTAAAATTAGAAAGCTAAAAGCAAAAAAATATATGTAATACATTTTTTTCTTGATGTGTATGCACACAAAAACTTGACTTGGAGTGCCTCTCAACCAAGTGAAAGAACTTTAAAGTAACCTGTAACAATGAGTTAGAGACAAAAAAATTAATGAAAAAAAGATAGATTTAGATTTAAATAAATAGCAAGGGTGGAACCCTTGTAAAATTTTTAATAAAATCTTTTCAAAAAACTTATACTTTCTCAAAAATAAATTCAATAAGATGATCTTAACTCTAATATCATGAAGGATTTATCTCAAAAATAATCATCAATAATAAAGTATGGAAGTGTAAAAATAAATAAATCACAAGACAAGTTACATTTCAAGGTGCAAACTATAAATGAGACAATAATTTTAAAGTAAAAAATTGATTATATCAAAGAAAAATCCATGTGATCTTATTAGAAATATTTCAACCAAATTCTTCACAATTACAAGATTGAATCAAGAGCATAAAAAAATAAAAATAGCTATGAGATTTTATTGAAGAAAAGAAGAGAGAAATAGCTCTTATATAAATCTAGAAGAAGAGAATTGGAGTTACAAATAATAACATTATTACCTTACAAGTCTCTTATATGTGTGCCTCTTATGGCCTAGTCCCTTAAAAAGTGAAAGGAGGTATGTGTCATGTGGGAGAAGAAGTTAATTATGAAAGTAAATCCCAAATCCTAAAAGAGCACAAATAAATAAGTGACACCTCATATAAGCTAGATTTATGTGAATTAATAATTAACATAAATAAAAATTCTTCACACATAAAAAAAAAAAAAACAAAATCCTAAATAAATGGTAATCCTAACAAGGATCTTATAAGAAGTAAATGAGAAATCAAGGTGTGAAAAAAATCAAGATAAAATAGTGAATTATGTTTTATTTTTATTAGGTGACCCTATCTATTGTGAGGAAGTAGTCAACAATAACATGTAGTGTGAGGCAATAAGTGAAAAAATGCATGTCATTAAGAAAAATTAGACTTGAGATTTAGTTGACCTTTCAAGTACAAACAAGATCATAGGAGTCAATTAGGTGTATAAGATAGAAAATAATCTTGAAATAAAAATAAAGAGACATAAGATAAGACTATTGGTGAAGGGATACAAACAAAGGCCTAGATGTGACTATAATGAGACATTTGTACTCATAACAAAAATATAAATAGTAAATACAATCATAGCCATTGTTTCTCAACATGAGTGGAAGGTATATCAAATGGATGTTAAGTTAAATTTTTTGAATGAAGTGTTAGAAAAAGAGGTTTATGTAGGACAACCATCCAAATACAAAATTCTCAGGCGTGAAAAGAATATGTATAGGATGAAAAAAGTGTTGTACAGGCTCAAGAAAGCACCAAGGGCATGCTATACCCAGATAGATTCTTAATTGATAAACAATAGATTTATTAAAAGTGGTAGTGAAGCTAAAATCTATAGAAAAATAATAAAAAGTGATCTTTTGATTGTTATTTTACATGTGAATGATCTAATATTCACTAGAATTACAAATTAGTTAATAAGTGAGTTCAAAACATCCATGAAAAAAGAGTTTTAAATGATTGATTTACATCTATTGAAGTAATTTTTTGGCATATAAAATTAAATAAAATGTTAGTGGCATTTTTATATACCAATATAAGTATCCAAAAAAAAAAAAATTAGAGAGTTTCAAGATGTGGGAAAGCAAGCTAGTATCTACACTAGTTAAGATAAGTTTAAATTTATGAAAATATTTTTGTATCAGTAATGTATACCATACACGGTACAGGAGCTTAGAGGGAAGCCTAATGTATTTAACTACAACTAGAATGAACACCATTTATGCAATCAACCTCATAGCTAAATTCTTAGAAATGCCAAGGGAGACATATTGACAAGCAGATAAAAGGATATTAAGGTATGTGAATAGAACAAGAGGATATACATTTTTTAATGTAGCAATAGATGATTTTAAGCTAATGGACTACATAGATAGTTATTGGGCTAGTATTATTGATGAGCGAAAGAGCCAATTGAGGTATGTATTTTATTTTGGCTTATTGGTAATTTTATTTGCCTTAATAGTTTTTATGACATTATCTAAGATCAAATCAATTTGAATATTAGAGGAGTAAATAATGGTGAGAGGATGAGGTGTTGTGTAGATGAACTAGACCATACAAGAGTTTTAGAGGAAATTTTAATAATTAACAGAGGTTATCACCAAAAAGTAGAAAAGACAAGGTGGTGATGAAGAACACAGATCATGATGAAGAAATTCAGCAAGAAGAACAATAATAAGAGTGGCCACCATCAATGGAAGAGAGGATGGTTCAAACTTTAGAAAGAAGAAATAAAGGAATCAAGATTGATGTTCCAGATTATGGAGGTAGTTTAAAACTAGAGGAGTTGATAGATTGAATGAATAAAATAGATAAGTTATTTGAGTGGAAGACTATGAGATAAGATAAGAAGGTAAGGTTTGCATGCATAAAATCCAAAGTTCATACAATGATTTGGTGAGGTCACCTGTACAAAAATAGATAGAGAAGATTAATTCATATAAAAAGATGGAGAAGAAGTTGAGGAAGAAATTTCTTCCTATGGATTATGCACAAATCTTATATAGAAGATTTTAGCGTTTGAGGAAAAAATATCATAGAATCTAAGAGTATATAGATGAATTTCATAATATTTCCATATGAGTGTAGCATGATGGAATAGAAGATTAGATAGATGTAAGGTATGTAAATGGTTTGAAATTTTATATTTAATATGAATTAAGCATGCATAGAATACTTAACATGGATGAGGCTTATCAATTAGCTTTGAAGTCAGAAGAAAAATAAAATAAATAGAATTTCAGGACATCTATTAGTCCAAAAAGAAGTGGATCCCCTCCAATAAGGAAAAGAGGTGGGTTTAATACCATCATAGGTGGCTTTAATGCCACTAAAGGTGAATCGTCATATAGTACAGCAAGGTAAGATGATAATAGGGAAGGGTTTCAATACTAATAAAGAGGAAGAGGATTTTAGAGAGGATGAGGTTATGGTGGTGCTAGAAGATAGTTTCTAAATCAGCATAGATCTTATGTCTGTTATAGATGTGGAGAAAAAAGAAATACAAAATTTGAGTATCCACACTATCAAGATCAAGAAAGGAGGCAAGAAGATCATCTAAGAGTAAATCTAGTTGAAGCTAAAATAGAAGAGCAGAATACTAAAGTTGCATCAACAGATGTTGAAGAGAATCTCATGATGAAAAAAATCATGATCACTCTAAGAAATGAATAAGTGTATAATATAGAAGGTGGTAATGCATGGTTGCAATAAAATAAATTTTGAACAAGATGTACTTCGGATGGAAAGGTATGTAAATTAATTATAGATTTTACAATTTGTGAAAATATGGTTTCAAAAAATATGATCGAGAAACTAAATCTGCAATGTGGAAAACATCCCAATCCTTATTAGATTTCATGGATTAAGAAAGGGAATGAAGTTGCAGTAGATAAAAGGTTCTTAATCAATTTTTTTATAAGAAAGAGTTATAATGATTAAATATAGTATGATGTTATTCTGATGAATACATGTCATGTGTTATTGGGAAGACCATGACAATTTGATAGGAAACTGATTCATGATGGAGCAAATAATACATACACTTTTTGGAAAGGTGGAACAAAGATAGTTTTTTCACCTCTTAAATAAGAAGAAAAGACAAAAAACATGCTCTCTACTAAAAAAATTATCTAAGATATGAAGGTGGTAGGTTATTATGTATTAGTAGCAAAGAATAAAGAAACAAAAATGGTGTCAATACCAATAGAAATAGCAAGAGTGTTGAAATAATATGTAGATTTTATGTCTAATGAGTTACTAGATGGTTTACCATCAAAGAGAGATATTTAACATCACATTGATTTGATTTTAGTATCATCGCTACCCAATCAAGCAGCTTATAGGATGAGTCTAATAGAACAAGCAAAATTAAATAAACAAGTTATTGAATTACTAAGAAAGAAGGTGATAAGGGAGAGTATGAGCCCATGTGCAAGACCAACATTTCTAACTCCAAATAAAGATAGAGGATGGAGAATGTGTGTGGATATTATATCAATTAATAAAAATACAATAAAGTATAGGTTTTATATACCTCATTTAAATGATATGATGGATGTGCTTTTAGAAAAAAAAATTAACAAGATTTCTCTAAGAAGTGGTTATTATCATATTCAAATTCATAAAAGAGATGACTGGAAAACTACATTCAAGACTAGATACGGCTTATATGAGTGGATGGTGATGTCACTCAAATTATCTAATGCACCTAACATATTTATGAGGATGATGGATACAATATTATGAGAATATATTGGTAAGTTTGTGGTTGTTTATTTTGATGATATTTTGATATTCAGTAATACTAAAGAAGAACACTTACCATATTTGAGAATGGTAATAGATTTATTAAGAAAGGAGAAGTTGTATGCAAATTTGAAGAAGTGAAGGTTTATGCAGAATAGTTTAGTATTTTTGGGATTTATAGTTTCAATAGATGGTATGAAAATGGATGAGAAAAAAAGATAAAAAAAAATGTTGAGTGCCTTATTCTAAAAAGCATTACAGAGGTAAGAATTTTTCATGGTTTAGCAACATTTTAAAAAAAAATTATTAAAAAATTTAGTAGTATTGTGGCACCAATACCAGATTACATGAGAGGAAAAGAATTTACATGGACTAGAGCAACAACAAAAAACTTTAAATTTTGAAGAAGAAGATTATAGAAAGACCAATTTTAGCATTACCAGATTTTAACAAAGTATTTGAGGTTGATTGTGATACTTCATTTATGAGAATTAGTGTTGTGCTAAGTCTAGAAGGAAATCCAATAACATATTTTAGTAAAAACATTAATGAGGTAAGAATAAAGTTTTATACTTATGATGTTAAACTTTATACAATTGTACAAGCATTAAGACATTGGAGACATTATCTAGTGCCTAAGGAGTTTATACTATTTATAGATCATGAAGCTTTGAAGTATGTGAATACATTAAAGAAATTGAATAGTAAGTATGCAAAGTGGGTTTCTTTCTTGTAGGGGCATACTTTTGTGTTGAAACATAATTCAGAAAAAAAAATCATGTTGTTGATACATTGAACATGAGGGTAACATTATCAACTATTATGATGAGTGAAGTAGTTGGATTTCAAGCTATCAAAAATTTATATGATATTGATCCATATTTTATCAAAGTAGTTAAGAAGTGTAGGAATCTATTAGTAGGTGGGATAGATGATGTTCATGATGAGTGTCTTATGTAAGAAGGATATCTCTTCGAAGGAAAATAATTATGCATTCCAGTTGGGTCTCTGCGAGACAATATAATAAGAGAATTATATAGTTGTGGTTTGACTGGACATTTTGATAAGAACAAAACATTATATTTGTCAGACAAAAAATATTTGTTGCCAAATATGAAGAGAGATGTGACAAAGTATGTTTCAAGGTGCAGAGTATGTCAGGTGGCTAAAGGAAATACATAAAGTACTAGATTATATATGCCATTACCAGTTCCAAGAGGACCATGGATAGATTTGAATATGTATTTTGTGTTGGGATTACCATACACAAAGAGATAACGATTCAATTTTTATTGTTGTAGACAGATTTTCTAAAATAGTTTATTTTATTGCATGTAAGATAACCAATGATGCCACTAGGGTTGCATAATTATTTTTTATAGATATTATGATATTGCATGGTGTTCCAAAAACTATTACTTCAAATAGGGACACAAATAATTCAAGTCATTTTTGGAGGAGGACTTTGTGAAATAAGATGGGTACTAAGCTATAATTCAGTGGTACATATCACCCACAAATAGAGGGACAAACAAAAGTTATGAATAGGATCTTAGAAAATTTATTGAGATGCATAATGGGAGAGAAGCCAAAGCATTAAGACTTGGCTTTAACACAAGTTGAGTTTACATATAATAATTTAGTGAATAGATCAATAGGAAAGTCACATTTTCAAATTATTTATGGAAGAAATCATATGGGTATTTTAGGTTTAGTACAATTGCCAATTGTAGATTGAATTAGTGATGATGGAAAAACATTTGCAGAGTATGTGCAACAATTGCAAGGAGTAAGAATAAATTTGGAAGAAAGTAATAAGAAATATAAAGTATCATTGGATGTCAAAAGAAGATCCAAGGCATTTGAAGAAGGAAAGTTGATAATGGTTTAGTTGAGGAAATAAAAAATTTCAAAAGACACATAAAATAAGTTGAAGTACAAGAAAATTAGATCAAGCAAAATTGTGAAGAAAATCAATGATAATACCTATGAGATAAGTTTACCATGAAATTTTGATATATCTTCAGTATTTAATGTTTCATATTTATATGACCTCCATGGAAAAGATGGTGAAGATGAAGAATTAAATTGGGATTAGCAGATTCCAAAAAAGAAGAAAGAATTAATAGTGCAAGGTTTAGATATGAAGACAGTGAGCGCAAGGCAAGATAATTATAACAACTATTTGGTGTAGTGGAAAGGATTGTAGCAAGAAGACAACACTTGAATTACAGAATGGGAGGTAAAAATTCTTGAAAAAGAAAAATGATAGTAGTATAATCAGGTTAACTCACAGGCGCTGAGTTGTTTTCAACTAAAGGAGAATAAAGCAAAAAAAATAGGTTAACCTTTTGGAGGACATAACTTTTGACCCGTAGTTTTATTTGAGCTCTTCCACATGCCCAAATGACCATATCAAAAAGTTCGTTACTATCTTAGCAAGTTCTACTTATCTAGCAATGTTTTTGATATTTTTTGTAGGCCATACATGATCATCTGAGGGTTCAAAATTGTGATTTAATTATTTTTTTGAGTTTTTTTTTAATTTTGAAAAATTGTAAATTTTAGAACCAGATATCAACTTCAATTAAATTTTACCCCATAGTTTAATTATAGTGTTTAGGATATTTTGAAAGATTTTTGAGATATTTTGGGAGTTTATAAAAATAGGCATTTTTTTTAGATTTAATTTTTTTTTGAATTTTACATGTAAAGCTTAATTTTTGAGTTGATGCTTATCTAAGTAGGGTTTGAGTTTGTAATTATGTCAATTCATTCAATACGAATCAATACAAGTTATTGTTTAGAATTTTGGACTACTGGTAATTTTATTTGTCTTGATAGTTTTTGGTTACATTATTTCTAAGGTCCATTATGATAATATATTCTCCATAGTGTTGTGAAAGAACCTAAACTTTCATGGTAGGAGTAAGCACATTGTAATTAATTATCACTTCATTCGAGAGTTAGTTGAAAATCATGTGATATAACTTAAATTTTATAAGTCAAAAAAAAAACAAGTATGTGTTTAAGAAGAAAAATAGGGGTCATAAATGCAACAATATTATCCCTAGTTGGTTGTATGTAAGCTTTAGAGTTCAGTAATGAAGCTCTAGAGTCTTACAACTAAGCTTTGGAGTTCATTAGTGAAGCTCTGGAGTTTGATAGTGAAGCTCCAAACTTCAACAACAAAGTTTTGGTGTTCGACAGTCTAGTTTCAGACATGTATATAATGATTCTGTAAGGATATAGATAGTTGAGAAGAAGTTATATATATGTTTTTAAGGTTGAAATAGGTTCTTAGAGAATTCTAAGAAGGTAAAGGATAAGGGGGAGTGTTAAAAATATAATATCACTGCCCTTTTTCACCTACCGAGGTAGCTTTGGACTTCTACAATGGGGGCATTTGAAACACACCAAACAAAAATATATGCAACAAATTTGAATTTAAATTTTTGGGAGCCATTTGGTGTTTGGATGGAAACAAGCAGGTAGGTGGAAAAGGCAGAGACAGTAGTGATAAAAGGAAGAAATAAGATAAAACAAAATGGAATAATTGTGGCAAAAAATTAAGCGTAATGGTACCAATAAGAAAAGCTTGGACAATAGAGAAACAAAGAGAAGGTAAAAATAGCAATAGACTGTGAAAGTCAAACAAGAAGTAAAAGGGGTAGAATAGAAAGAGCAGGAAGAATAGGTGCCAATAGTCAACCCATAAACCAATCAGTAGAATAGAAGCAAGAAAACTGAGTTTTTCCAAATCAAGCGAGAGCAAACAATGAAGAAGGTTATTATAGAATTTTTTTGTAAGAATTTATAACAATTGTAGCTGTAGATTTTTTTTGTTGTAATCAGTTTGAAGAATCATTTAATATAAGCATATATCTATATTGTTTACGTTCTGCTTTGCTCTCCTTTGTTTGCTATTTTAACATTCTCATTTTGTGCATTTTCAGCAATAGTGTATAATTCCGATATAACTCTGGAGCTTCAAGGTTTTACCTTTCTTTTGTTTGCTGCCCACATAGGCCTACATATTATTTTTTTTACCAACAGAAACTAATCATGTTTTTACCTTTCTTTTGTTTGCTGCCCACTTCGGTCTACATATTATTTTTTCTGCCAACAGAAACTAATCATGATACGAAAAAATTTAAAAAAAATTGGTAACCTCCAATTGCCATTTTAGATATAATTTACTTTATCGGCTATCATTGGTCAACATTGTAATAAAAAAAAGATGCGAGTAAAACACTTAAAAAAAAACAGTATTAGTTGACTATTATTTTTATAGAAAAGAAATATAAATTGCAGGGTTGTTTACCTTATAGGAGATTGTCCTTATATTTTGACTACAGTTTGTTTAGGTTGTATATCCCAGTGCTTCTCAGACACGAAACCAGGAAAGTAGGGGAAAAAATAAGGTCAAAATATGCTCTAGTATATTTAAAAGTATTAAATTTTTCTTTTATATTTAAAAGTATTGAATTTTAAATGTAATATACATTGTAATGCCTAATCGAAGACATTACAATGTATACAAAGCCTAAAATTTTGATACTAAGATGATTGTATGGAAACCTCCAATTGTCATACTAATATGATTTACTTTATCGACCATAAATGGACAACTTTGTTATCTAGGATAGATGCAGTTAAAACACTTAAAAGACAGTATCAGTAAGACAATACTATTTTTTTTCACTGAAAAGAAAAAACAGTTAAACACATTTCAGTGTATTTAAACTATAGGGTTGCTTATAGTATATGAGAATGTTACTATATTTTAACGACATGATTATTTATGACAGTGCTTTTCAAACATCAATGTAAAAAAGAAGGGAAAAAAATGAGGTTTAATGTGAGCTCTGTTAAATATAACAGCATTAAATTTTAGGCCTAATATAAATTGTAGTACCTATTGTAAGACATTACAGAGTATATAACTGCCTAAAATTTTGAATCTAGGGGAAAGTTATATACAACATAAACTTAAGACTAAAAAGCTCACACAGAAAGATGATTGGCTGGCTGGAAACTCTCAGGTCGCAGGTCTGATTTCAAGCAACCGTGCAGGATGGCTGACAGCAGATGACTTACAGCATATGAGATCGCCACAACACTTACACTACACTAGAAATTGTAATTGTATTTTCGGAATGCAAAACGTAAAATTATTATCGACTGCCCAATCACAAGGGTCGACAGGCAGAACCTTCATTAATTATCCCAAATAACAATTGAACTTTTATATAAATTGAAAGGAAAGATAAAACGTGATATTGATTCGGCTCAACCCTAATATTAATATTGTTGAAATATGGGTTGAACCGAAACAATACCACTTTCTACCTTCCTCTTCATTCATTGCACTCCACACGGTTCTCCCTAGTCTCAGTTTGTTAGGGAGATCAACCTACCCTGAAATGAATTCATTTTTTCTTCCGTTTTAGAGTCTGGTTTGTATTGTATGATTATTTATACACATGAGAGAATAACATTACTGGTGGAGATCACTTTACATGGACATAAAGCATCTTTCAGGCCCACTAAATTGTATTGAAAATGTAAATTAAATGCTTACAATTTTAAATTTCAGTAATTTCAAATAAAGAGCATAGCTACTGCTCTCATGTTGACTGGTGTTTAATACACTGAATTAACATAAATTAATACAGAAAATGTCAAATATGCAGATGTGTTAACATCAGTCAATGCCAACGCGCAGGGTCATTTAAGAGACAGCAGATTGTGTTTTCGGAATATTTTCAATTTTGATGTTCTCACTGTTGAAGATTTGAAGCTAAAACATTGCCACCGTCGCACAGACAACATTATCTTATATTCTAATGTGAGTGGATGATTTATTACTAAAATTTTGGAAAAGTTAAAATGATTCCATTATCTTTCCTTTTGCTTTTTGGGATCGTCATCAGAAATAATGAATATGCATCATAAACATGCTACCGTCGCACAGACAACATTATCTTGTATTTTAATGTGAGTGGAGCATTTATTATTAAAATTTTCGAAAAGTTAAAATGCTTGCAATATCTTTCCTTTTGTTTTTTTTGATCGTCCATCAGGAATAATTAACGTGCATCATTTTCCAGCCATGATTTTAGAAGCATATGGAATCTAATCTAGTAAAAAGCACAAGCACAATGAATAATTTCATGATATTTTAGATAAGGTTTCGAAAGACGAGGAATATATATGCATTCGATCCAAAGGATGATTATCTATTAAAGATGATAATGACCACCACTTTTAATGTCTTCGAGATTAAATTGCTCATAGGATGTTAAAAAATGTATAAATAATTCGGTTTAATGGAAATCTTTTAGTGTATATATATATATATATATATATATATATATATATATATATATATATATATATTTAAAATGTAATATGTTTTAAAAAAAATAAAAATGTATATTCTGGTAGATGGAGTTAATGTATTTTATCATTATTTTTTAATTTGACTAGATAAAATATTTTTCATTGGTGATATGAATTGGTATAGGATATAAGTGGGGGTTTATTCTCCACCAGCATAAGAACTCTACATCTCAAAAGAAACAGAAATAGAATTTAATGAGAGCGGTAACAAAAAGAGAGGATACGAAAAATCGAATATCGAAAACCTCAAAAAAAAAAGTAGAATAAGGCATCACTCAAGACCAAACTCTGCTCACTGTCCCTCAAAGGGTCTTATCTATAAAACAATAATGTTCACTGCCCTCATTTAGAAAGGAGATCTTTTAGGGTCCATTGAGATCTATTAGATATGAGAGGTTGTGTTTCCTTCCTTAGTAATTTTACCTCCTATCTATGTCCTTTATTCTTTGGAGGGACTCCAACATCTATGTGTCGCATAGAAGACCTGAATGGATGAGACCAAGGAGAGTTCACTCAAGCAGGGATTAAGTAGGGGATCAGATTCCTCTGCAAGGGATCATCCACAAAAAGAAAAAGGTCTGGGGTGGGAAAGGAGGGTCCTCAGCAGACTAAGAGGGGAGAAGGGGAGAAGGGGGAGAAGGGCTAAATTCATATTAATTAAATTATAATTATTTTTGATAGAATATATATCCTTTAATATTTGGTATTAAATTGAAGATCTATTATTTACACATATGATATCATATGATTGATCATTCACACACACAATACCAATCAATATTTACAATAATAAAAAAACAATATATTCATTTTTCAATTGAAAAATAAAATAGCAAATTAAAATATTAATAATTAAAAATACTAATATTAAATCCATTCATAAATTTTCTATTTTTTTAAAAATTTTGAAGAATCTTGAAATCTTTAATCAAAAGATAAATATAAATATATATTTTTATATAATTATTTAATTGTAATGATTGATTATAGTTTTGAATCATTTTATTAAAAGTAAAAAATTATAATTAATATAGATATTTTATTTATTAACATATTACAATTATTAATAATTTTATTATTTTATTCACAAATTTCTTATTGATTAGAAATAAATTGTATCAATCTCACTAAATTAATCTATTAAATTTAAAAAAAAATCATTTAAAAAAAATAATAAATAAGTTTCACAATTAAACATCAAATTTAAAATTAAAAATAAAAAATAAAAACACACTCACAACCACTTTTCTAGATTGTCTTTTTAAAATGATAATCAACATAATTATAAATATTCTAAAATATAAATTAATTAGTATAAATTAATTGTGTTTTTAATAAAATAATAAATAATAAATATAGATATTGTATAGTTATGTTGGGGGAGAGAAGGCAGGGGGGCATGGGTAGGAAATACATGTAATTTGATGTTAAAATATTTTTTAACCAAATGCTACATTAAATTACTAAACAATTAATGTGCCTTCCTTGCTACCATATTTACAATTGAAATTATATTAAGATCAAATTATTGGTTGCATTAAAATTTATTGTGATCTTTAGATTATTTTGTTAAACTTTTTTTTAAAATGTATGTTTGAAAGTATTATATTAAATCATTGAATTGTATAGAATGTGGTATTTTTATTTATATCTTGGAAATAAATATATAACAGATTTATAGTGTTAAGTAAGTATAATGATCTTGGTCATAATCATTTGACTCTCTGCATCAAATATTTAGAAAAAAAATTATACTTTGATAAATACATATAAACAACTATCATTCTCACAAATTAAATAACAACTCTTTCAATTTATTAAACAATTTAAAGTTACTATATATATAACAATATGTACACCATCAAAAATGTGATGGAGTGATAAAAACATATAAATCTATATTGATAGTATTTTGTAGTTAATAAATTTTTTTGATGAAATATATCTATATATCAGTAAAAATATATAATATACAAATAATTCACCAAAACACAAGTGGTATGGAAGCACACCTCGATCCAAACTAAGCCAAGACTAGGAACAAATCACCAAAGGAATTAAAAACATCACTAGGCCCCACCTAGGAATGAGTAATCACATCATAAACAAAAAATGAAACATTGTTAAGATAAGCTACCAGCGCAAGGTCGAAGGGTAGGATCCATATCATCCAAAGCCCCACCTGAGCTAGTCAAGTCATTGCCATCTAGAACTGGCTCCCTACTAGAATCCTGAGCAATGTCCTTATCATCTTCCTTTTACTGAGTAGGAGAAATAGGAAGAGAGAGCTTGGGGAAATTATCCAATATGTCTATCCAACCTCTAGGTGGTACCCCCTAAGCATATAAATTCTTAGGAGGAGGAGCACCCCAACCATCCTATGCAATAGGGGAAGGAGGTAGGGGTTTCCACCCTCACTATTGTCCAGGAGGAGATGTGCATTGATATGGAGTGATGATAGGAGAATGACATCGAGACCAATTGCATCAATGACCACCTCTGGGAGGAGGACTAGAATTTATTCTAGCAGTTATGTTATCCCTAGGTGAGGAAGGAGGAATCTGAGCCATATAACAAGGAGCATCTCCCCAATGAGTGAGAAGGTCTTAAAGATGGCCAAGCTCTATGACTAGTTTATTAACATGTACTTGAATCTACAAAAGTACATTACAAATAATGGAAGATTTGTTGAAAGCAAAAACAAATTATAATCTGAAGAAATATTGCTAATCACTACATTATTTCTTTCTTTTCATAACCAAAATAGAATCCCCACTCTAAAATTAAGCTAGACCTAGGTGTATTTAAAAGGCAATGCACATTTATCTCTAAGAAGAATATGCTACCACTAAAAGAACTTGGGCTGAAAAGGTCTTAAAAAGTCATGAATCCACATCCAGAACCATTAGGCTTTAGAGCAATGATAGAATAAATAAGGGAGCATTTCTATATGGCCATAAAAAGGACATTTTCAAAAGGAAATTATGAAATGCACAAACCTTATGCCTGTAGGTAAACCCTAATATAGCACACACCAAGAAAATTGAACTTAGGCTCCAAGCAAGCCTCCCAAATAGTTTGAAAGTGGAACCACCAAGTATGAGCTGAAGAATGAAGATCACAATGAGAATTAAACTTGTTAACCATAGGCATATGGGAGTATGCCACCCGTAGTGAATTCAAGGAGTGTAATTATGAAATGGAGTTTCCACATACCATTTCCCGTCCTTCCACCAAGGATGAATGAAAATAATAGATATTTTGTGTAGCATTTAAGGTAGAATAACATTAAGGATTTCTTCATGTAAGACTCTCTATCAGAGTTGGCTAACTAATTTTTTTTTCAACTCTTTCCAGGATAGCCAAGAGTGATATTACTTAAAAAAAATGTCTTAGATAGTATGAAAGCATCTACGAAATACCCTGAGAGGATTTATCCAGTGAACATCGATCGAAGGGACTTTATCGAAATTGATAACAAGTGACCACCATAGATAATGCGAGTTAATAGATAACCCATCTCAGATCACTAAGCCATTCCAGAAAAGTCATGGTCTAATTTTTTCCCATGCTTTCCATAAAAAATTTAGCAATAAATAATGCAAGAAAAATAGGCCAACCTTCTGGAGGCCATAATTGACCCGTAACTTCGTTTGATATTTTCCATATGCCAAAACAACCATATTAAAAAGTTATTTGATGTCCATAGGTAATTATACTTGCTTAGGAATGTTTTTGATATCTTTTCGAGGCCATATGTGATCATCTAAGGGTCTAAAATTATTATTTAATTATTTTTTGAGTTTTTTTTTTTTTTTAAATTATATATTTTTAAAATTAGACATAAAATTTAGTTGAATTTCATCCCATAATATAATTGTAGTGTTTAGGATATTTGAAAATATTTTTGAGATATTTCAATAGTTTTTAAAAAATAGGCATTTTTTTTAGATTTTAGATTTTTTCAAATTTTTGCATGTCAACTCTAAATTCTAAGTTGAGGCTTATTTAAGCATGGTTTGAATTTATAATTATTTTAAGTCATTTGATAAAAATCAATTAAGAGTTATTGTTTCATATCTTAGCCTATTGGTAATTTTATTTATCGTCATAGTTTTTGAGTATATTATGTGGTATTAAAGCAAGTTCAAATCTTGGAGGAGTAAATAATTATGAGAGGATGAGGAGGTGTTACGTAAATGAACCAAAATATATAAGAGTTGAAGAGATAAGTTTAAAAATTAATAGAGGTTATCATCAATCAGTAAATAAGACAAGGTAGTGATGAGAAAGACATAGATCATGATAAAAGAATTTATCAAAAAAAAAGGAATAACAAGAGCAACCACCATTGATGAAAGAGAGGATGGTTCAGGCTTTAGAAGGAAAAAATGAAAGAATTAAGGTTAATGTTCCAGATTATGGAGGTCTTTTAAAACTAGAGGAGTTGATAGATTAGATGAATAGCATGGAGAAGTTCTTCGAGTGGAAGACTATGAGACAAGACAAGAATGTAAAGTTTGCATGCTCAAAATTGAAAAGTCATGCAATGATTTGGTGGGATCAGCTATAGAAAGAGAGATAGAGAAAAGGTAAAGAGAAGATTAATTTATGGAAAAAGAAGGAGAAGAAGCTGAAGGAGAAATTTTTTTCTATCGATTATGCACAAACTCTATACCAAAGATTTTAAAATTTGATGAAAAAAGATCACAGTATATAAGAGTATAATGATAAATTTTATAACCTTTCCATATGAGTGGATCATGATGAAATAGAAGAGCAAATGGATGCAAGGTATGTAAATGGTTTGAAATTTTCTATTCAAGATGACTTAAGAATGCATAAATTAATTAATATGGAGGAGGATTATCAATTAACTTTGAAGGCAGAAGAAAAGCAAAATAAACATAATCTCAGAAGGATATCTCTCAGTAAAAAAGAGTTAGATCCCCTCCAATAAGGGGATGAGGTCGGTTTAATACCACTACAAGTGGCTTTAATGTCAATAAAGGTGACTCATCACCTGGTGCAAAAGGATAAGATGATAATAGGAAAGGGATTCAATACCAACAAAGAGGAAGAGGATTTGAGAGAGGATGAGGTTATAGTGGTGATAGATGATGGTTTTCAAATTAGTATAAATATTATGTCAGTTATAGACGTAGAGAAGAAGGGCACAGATCACTTGAGTGTCCACACTATCAAGATAAAGAAAGGAGGCAAGAAGATTGCCCAAGAGTAAATCTAGTTGAGGCTGAAATAGAAGAGAAAAATACTAAAGTTGCACCAGTAGATGTTGGAGAGAATCTCATGATGAGAATAACCATGATCACTCCAAGGAAGGATCAAGTTTAGAGTAAAGAAGGTGGTGATGCATGGCTATGATCAAATATTTTTTGAACAAGATGTACTTCAGGTGGAAAGGTATGCAAAGTAATTATAGATGGTGGTAGTTGGGGAGATATGATTTCTAAAGAAATGATTAAAAAACTAAATCTATAATATGAAAAGTATTATAATCTTTATCATATTTCATATTTAATAAAGGGAATAAATTTATAGTAGATAAAAGGTGCTTAATCAAGTGTTCTATAGGAAAAAGTTATAATAGTGAAATATGCTGTGATGTTATTCCAATGGATTCATGTCATGTGTTATTGGGAAGACCATGGTATTTTGATAGGAAATTAATTTATGATGGAGAAAAAAACACGTACACTTTTTAGAGAGGTAGTACAAAGGTAGTTTTGTTACCTCTTAAAGAGGAAGAGAAGATATAAAACATGCTCTCTACTAAATAATTTATCCAAGATATGAAGGTAACAAGTTGCTCTAATGCATTAGTAGCAAAGAATGAAGAAATAGAAATGGTGCCAATACCAACATAAGTAGAAAGAGTGTTGAAATAATATGCATATGTTATGCCTGATGAGTTACCAGATGGTTTGCCACCAAATAGATATATACAACATCACATCGATTTGATTTCAAAATCAACTCTACCTAATGAAGTAGCTTATAAATTGAGTCTAATAGAACATGCCACATTACATAAATAGGTTATTGAATTAATAAGAAAGAAGGTGATAAGGGAGAGTATGAGTCCATGTGCAATATCAGCATTGCTAACTTCAAATAAAGATAGAGGATGGATAATGTGTGTAGATGGTAGAGTGATTAATAAAATTATGATAAAGTATAGGTTTTCTATACATCGTTTAGAAGATATGATAGATGTTCTTACATGAGAAAAATATTTCACCAAGATTCATTTAAGAAGTGGTTATTATCATATTCAAATTCATGAAGGAGATGATTGGAAAAATGCATTCAGGACTAGGGAAGGCGTATATGAGTGGATGATTATGCCCTTTGGATTATCTAATGCTCTAGCACATTTATGAGGGTGATGAATACAGTACTACGAGAATATATTGGTAAGTTTATGGTTGTTTATTTTAATGATATTTTGATATTAATTAAGACTAAATAAGAACACTTAAAACATTTGAGAATGGTAATAGATATGTTAAGAAAGGAGAAGTTGTGTGTAAATTTGCAAAAGTGCAGGTTTATACAGAATAATTTGGTGTTTTTAGGATTTGTAGTTTCAGTAGATGGTGTGAAAATGGATGAATAAAAGATAAATTTGATTTTTGAGTGGCATATTCAAAAAAGCATTACAGAGGTAAGAAGTTTCCATGGTTTATCAACTTTTTACAAAAAAATTATTAAAAATTTTAGTAGTATTATGGCACCAATAACAGATTGCAAGACACTGAAGGAATTTGCATGGACTAGAGAGGCCCCAAAAAGCTTTGAATTTTTAAATAATATTATAGAAAGACCAATTTTAACATTATCAAATTTTTAAAAAGTGTTTAAGGTTGAATATGATGCTTCATTTATGGGAATTGGTATTTTGTTGAGTAAAGAAGGAAAGCCAATAGCATATTTTAGTGAGAAATTGAATGAGCTAAGAAAAAATTATTCTACTTATGATGTTAAAATTTATGCAATTATGTAGGCATTAAGACATTGGATGTATTATCTGGTGCCTAAGGAGTTTATACTATTTACAGATCATGAAGCTTGAAGTATGTGAATACACAAAATAAGTTGAATAGTAGGCATGCAAAGTGGGTTTCTTTATTGTAGGGGTATACTTTTGTGTTGAAACATAAATCAGAAAAATAGAGTCAGGTAGCCGATGCATTGAGTAAGAGGGTAGCATTATTAATAACTATGGTGAGTGAAGTAGTCATATTTGAATCTAGCAAAGAATTATATCAAATTGATCCATATTTTAGCAATGTAATTTACAAGTGCAGGAATCCATTAACAGGTGGGACAGATGCAATTCATGATGAGTGTATTATACAAGAAGGTTATTTATTCAAAGAGAAATAATTATTCATTCTAGTTGGGTCTCTACAAGACAATATAATAAGAGAATTACAGAGTGGTGGTTTGGTTGGACTTTTGGTAAGACAAAGACAATAGCTTTTGTGTAGAAAAAGTATTTTTGGTCAAAGATGAAGAGAGATGTGACAAGGTATGTTTCAAGGTGTAGAATATGTCAAGTAGCTAAAGGAAATGCACAAAATACTAGACTATACATACCATTATTGGTTCCAAGAGGACCATGTACAGATTTGAGTATGGACATTGTGTTGGGATCACCAAAGACATAAAAAGGTAACGATTCAATTTTTTTTGTTGTAGATAGATTTTTTAAAATGGTTGATTTCATTGCATGTAAGAAAACCAATGATGCCACTAGGGTTACAAAATTATTTGTATGGATATTGTGAGATTGCATGATGTTTTAAAAACTATTACTTTAGATATGGACATGAAATCTATAAATAATGTTTGGGGGAATTTATGGATGAATATGGGTACTAAGCTACAATTTATTAGTGAATATCACCCGCAAATAGATGGACAAAAAGAAGTTGTTAATAGGAGCTTGGGAAATTTATTGAGATGCATAGTGGGAGAGAAACCAAAGCAATGGGACTCGGCTTTAGCAAAAGCTAAGTTTATATATAACAATTTACTAAATAAATCAACATGAAAGTCATCTTTTCAAATTGTTTATGAGAGAAATTATATGGGTATTTTAAAATTGATATAATTTCTAATTGTATATTGAATTAGTGATGATGTAAAAGTGTTTGCAGAGCATATACAATAGTTGCAAGGAGTAAAAAGAAAGTTGCAGGAAAGTAATGAGAAATATAAAGCAACAATGGATGTTAGAATAAGATCCAAGGTATTTGAAGAAGGAGAGTTAGTAATGGTTTACTTAAGGAAAGAGAGATTTTCAAAAGGCACATACAATAAGTTGAAGTACAAGAAAATTGGACCATATATAATTATGAAGAAAATCAATGATAATGTCTATGAGGTAAGTTTACCAGATAATTTTGATATATATATATATAGTATTTAATGTTTTAGATTTATATGAGTTCCATAGAGAAGATGGTGAAGATGAAGAAGTAAACTAGGAGTAATAGGTTCCAAAGAAGAAAAAATAAAAAATAGTACAGGTTTTGGATATGGAGATAGTGAGCACAAGACAAAGGAATTATAACAAGTATTTGGTGTAGTGGGAAGGATTGTAATAAGAAGACAACACTTAGATTATAGAATGGGAGCTGAATAAGATTGATAAGGAAGAGTGGCAATAGTATAATCAGACCAACTTGTAAGAGCTAATTTATTTTCAACCAGAGGAGAATGATGCATAAAAAATAGACCAACCTTTCAGAGGCCATAACTCTTAACCCATAAATCCATTTGAGATATTCCACATGCTAAAATGATTGTATCAAAAAATTTGTTGATATCCCTAGGTAGTTTTACCTACCTAAGAATGTTTACAATATTTTTTGGAGGCTATACTCATCATCTAAGGGTTCAAAATTATGATTTAATTAGTTTTTTGAGTTTTTTTCTAGTTTTAATTTTTTTATATTTTTAGCACCAAACATCAACATTAGTTGAATTTCATCCCATAGTCTAATTATAGTGTTTAGGATATTTTAGGACTTTTTAAAAATAAGATTTTTTTTAGATTTTAGATTTTTTTGAATTTTTGCATGTCAACTCTAAATTTCAAGTTGAAGCTTATTTAAACATGGTTTGGGTTTGTAATTATTTCAATTCATTCAATATGAATCAATTCTGAGTTATTATTTCAGATCTTGGCCTATTGGTAATTTTATTTGTCTTGATAGTTTTCAAGTTTATTAACAAAGGACCCTGTAATTTCAATAGAGGTTTTGATGATGAGAAGATTAGAGAATCCAAGTCCTTTCCATGATTTTTTACCTCTAGGAAGGACTAAAGAAATTTAGTGTCGAAACAACACCTTCCAAGGTTCCTTGCCTTCAATAGTCTGCACAATCCATTTGACACATATGGAAACTCCTAGACAAGCAACATCTATAAGACCAATACCTTCAACATCCCATGAAAGGCAACAATTTTCCCAAAAAAAATGTGGAAACCATGGCCATGGGAACAAATTGCCCAAAGAAAGTCCTTGAGCAGCTTTTCTAGTTTCTGTTAAGAATTCTTGGAAGACACCCAACACAAAGACTAGTATACATGGGTAGTTGCAAGCACTTACAAGTAAATTTTAAATTTTATTGCTAATAATAAGGGCTTGGTAACTCAATACTCTAGCTTATTTAGCACTCTATCAATAGCATATTTCTACAACATGGGTGAAGAGGCATAAAAAGCAAAATGAATGCCAAGAAACTTAAAATTTTCATCATGTTGAATCCAAGCCCATCCATACTTTCTAGCCCATATTGACAGAGGGAGGTGGGGTATGATTGATTATAGCATCTAGTTTTTTTACACTAGATGCTTGATCTAGAGGTAAGCTAGAAGGTATTAAGACACTACAAGGCATTATCCACATTATTCTCTTCTTCAATAATAGTAAGGAAAGAATCATTAGCAAAGTGGTCATTCAGTAATTGCATATCTTCTTGAGGGTTTTCTATATTTGGAGGGAGAATTATTTTTTTACAATGCCCATAGCTTGGGCATTCCTAAGTAGATATCTAAAATCCTCTACTATAAGCACATATAGGGTAGGTACTATGGGGCATCCTTGGTAAATAGACTGAAATAATCCAAATTGTTCCAAAGTAACCCCATTAATAGAGAGTATGGATGAGATGTCTAAAAAATCATCAAGATGGTTTGAATGAAAATTGTCCCAAAGCCCAAGGCTTTAAGCATAGCCAAGATTAAAGGCCACTCAATACAGTCATAAGTTTTTTCAAACTCAATTTTTATGAACATAGCTTTTTGTTTAGATCTCCCTATCCCAATCCATTCCTTCCCAAATTATAATAATATTGTCTATTATATACCTACTTTTGATGAATACTATTTTCTAAGGGTGAATAATGTGCGGTAGTAGATTATGAAATCAAAGTGCCAAAACTTTAGCAATGATTTTGTATGAAACATTCATAAGGGTGATCAGTCACAAATTATAGGCCAAGTTAATAAATTTTAGTTGGAGATGACATCAAAATTTTGATGTATGTTTATACATGACAAAATTTTAACATGTTTATTTTTTTACGAAAGAATGCAAAACAACATCCCACGTTTCTTATGTCATTTGACATCAAAAAATTTAGATTAATTTTTTATATTTTAAAAAAATATGTAAATAAATATTTTATTATTATTTTTATTGTAAACCTACTTTCATATTTGTTATTTTATTTGAATGGATAATATTATTATTTCTTAATTATATTTTTTTTTAATATTTAAATGTGATTTTTAACCACTGTCCATTTTGGATTATTGTATATTATCTAGATGTGAGAGTTTTGGATGAGATTGGACTTCACATTAGTGGTAGGGAGTTCTTAAAAAAAATTATTGAGTTGGTTTTTCATCAAATTCAAAGTTTATATCTATTTTTCAATTTTCAATTATTAATTTTATTGTAAGTGGAACATAAAAATTTTTGATATTAGTTTAATAAAAAAAATCAAAATATATATTTTACAAATTATTTATTGAAAATTATTATTCTATTATTGAAAATTTATTAATTAAAATTAGAAAATATTTCAAATTTTAATATTTTATTAAGAATAAAAGAAAAAATTTACTAATATCACTAATTTATATCATACCATAATATTAATATACTAGGTACATGTGATAAAAATTTGTCAAGGATGGTATTGTCGAATAGTTCACATGCTTATTTATGCTACCAAATTTGCCATACAAATTTGTAATCAATTTATTTATAATTTTTTATTTTTTAATTTAAAATTAATTTTTTATTGTTATTTGATAGATACATATTTTTATGTAGTAATATTTAAGTATTATTTAAGATATAGACCCTCTAATTTAAATTTGGTTATAAAATATGGTAGCATAAAGAAAGGACATGAATGTTGTTTCATTCAAAGAAACATCTAAAAAAGTTTAAAAAATGTATTAATATAATAATAATATTATTACCCTTTCATTAAAAATAACTAAATACTTTTAGTTGTTGATAACATTCCATATGACCACATTTCATTGAGACATTTTGTCAATCTACACATGCCTTATGCATGCTACCACATTTTTCAAACATGTCTACCATGGTTTTTTCAATCATAATATATGAAAAATATTAAAATTTGATCATGTTTTAGTGAATCTACATACTATTATATATAAACTATGAAATATTTAAGTTATGTATCCTTTAATGCAATCTCATAACTATAAAATGTGGCAACACATTAAAGTAGCTTGAATTACTTGATAAAATAAAACATTCATATATATTTTTACATTAACAAAAACATTTAATAAATCTAATAATATATTATATTATAATACTAATATTAATTTATATTAATAAAATATAGTTAAATGTCATAATTATATCATTGCAGTCTGTGTGATCATATTTCATTGAAATATTTTGTCAAATTATTCATGTATCTCATTTATGCTACCACATTTATGATACATATATAAAAGTGTTTTAGAAACTACAACATATGAAATTTTGATTATTCTTAATTTATGTATCAATATTGAAATATTTAAATTAGATATTCTTTAATACAATCTCAGTTTATTATAAAAAAGAAACTTAAATTATTTGACAATCTATCACATTCATATGCCGTTTCATTTAGAGAAAAATCTTCCAATTTACTATCATGTTTAGCCATAATGATAAGTTGATTGTCTCTCCATTAAAAAATCTAAACATTCTAAACACGTCATTGTACTCCACATGACCCATTTTCTTTAAGACATTTTGTCAAACAATTTGTGTGCATTTTAGAAGCTAAAATTATAACATAGGAAAAATATATGTTTTTTATTATGATTTTATGGATGTACATATACAAACATTGAAAGATTATGTAAGGCATGGACCTCCTAATGTAATCTTTGTAAGATATGGTAACAAAGAGAAGGAATTTAAATTTCTTTAAAAACTACAACAATCATTTATTATTGTAATGAAAGAAAGATATACTAAATTTATTAACATATTATGCCATAATTTTCTAAGATAATTACCTCTTCTTAAAGTATAACTAAATTTCCCGATTCCATCATCATAGTCCATAATGTCACTATAGTTCATTGAGACATTCTATTAAACATTTCATGTGTCATGTGTATGATGTAACAATTTTCATTCATGTTTAACATGGCATTTTCAAATACAATATATAGAAAATTTTCATTTTTAAGTATTATTTAATCAAGATGTATTTACTATTATGTACCAACCTTGAAATATTTAAGGTAAAGTTTTGGGAAAACTCTCTAATATAATATTAATTGTAAAATATGGTAACATAGAGAAGGAATTCAAATTATTTAAAAAATTACAAAATTCATATGTCGTTTCATTTTGAAAGCATCTATTTTACAAAAATTTGATCCCATGATGCTAATATAATTTCCTCCTCATAAAACAAAAGAATAAACATACCATGTCTATCATTGTAGTGCATATAACCATATTCCATTGAGACATTTTCTAAAACAAAACTCACTTGAATTATGTATGTTGCAACATTCTACATAGATGTCTATATTAATGTTTTCAATCTTAACATGTATGAAACATACTTAGATTCAATTATTATTTGATCGATGTACATAATTTTATGTAGAGAAATTGATATAATTAATAAAAATATTATTTATTGTAATTTTAGTTACAAATTATGATATCATAAAGAAAGAACTCAAAAAATAATAATAAAATACAGCATACATCTCTCTCCATTGAGATAAACATCTACTAAAGTTACTAGTATATGATTATGTAATTTTAAGATCGCTGCCTCTTTATAAAACAAAACTACAAGTTCTAATCTCATCATTGTAGAACCACATTTTGTAGACATGTTTTGTCAAATAGTTCAAGTGCCTTGTGGATGTTTCCACATTTTACATACATTTATATCAAGTGGTCCTTGCAAGTATATAATAAGAATAATATATTATTTCGATTATACTTTGATGGATATTTATATACTTCAATATTATAACTTTAAAATATTTAATGTAAAAATATTTAATTGTAATCTTAGAAAAATTAAAACTTATGATAATATAGAAAATGGACATAAATTGTTACAAATTAATGTGATAATTATATAATATATAAAACATAACTATAGAAATAATGAAAACTATTACTATTTCAACATATACCCAAAAAAATATTTTTAACTCAATTAAAACATTTCCTAATTAAAGTTTCTTTAATAAATATTTTAGAATGCCTAAAAACATAACAAAAAAAAAGAACAAAATGAGAAACACTTTTTCCCTTAAGATCATTCTCACTAATGTTAACATACTAACTTATTCGGCAATGATGCTAATATCTAAGCCTCTTCAAAAATCAATACTAAATTTCTTATATCTATCATTGTAATTCGTTTGACCACATTTAGTTGAGATATGTTTCAAATAGTTTACATGTATTGGATATGTTCTCAAATTTTGTATATATATTTAAGTATGTGTAAAATACTTTTTATTATTATATAATCTATTAGGATATGTTTCATATGGATTAATTAAATTCAAGAGTTTGAAAGAATTCATGTAAAATCTATATTTTAATTCCGAAAATCATTATAATCCATGTAACTATATTTTGTCAAACAAATTTCAAATAAATTTAAAGGTTTATGTATAATACCACATTTCAAAAAAAAGTTATATCTTATATACATTTCTGCATTTTCCATACATATCTATCATGTAATGTTTATAACTGCATCATGTAATAAATACCTGATTTTATTATGCTTCAATATGGATGTACACCTTATATGGAAACCTTACAATATAGAAGGTACAAATGCTCTAATACATTTTAAATTACAAAATGATGATGACATAAAGAAGGAATTTGAAATTGTAAAAAGTAATAGAATTATTGTAAGATATACACAAGAAGGATGAAATATATTATTTATTATCATGTGCACTTATCTAACAAAAAGTTCCCTAAAACGTTTTCTACAAAAATGTAAACCATTAACTTAAAAAAATGCAAAGTACAATACCTATTCTTTTAAGATTAATGGATTTAATGTTAAGATACTAATTCATACTAAACCATAATGTTAGTATGGTTATCTCTTCATTAAAAATAATTAAATATTGTAATTCTATCATTATATTTCATGCAATCATATTTTATTGATATATATTTTAAATAATTTATATTTATCATATATTATCTTACCTTTTTTATATATTTTATTTAAATAATTTATGTTTATTATGTATACATTTCTATTAGGATATGTAAAATGTATATTATTTTTTAAAAAATTGGTTAGGATATTTTTTCTAAAGATTGATTGATTGAAATATTATGAGAGTATCCTAGTAAAATACCCTTTTAAACATCTTAAAATCCCTGTCATCCATATAATCATTTTTTTAAAGAGATTTAATCAAAAAATTGCCTTTCATATATACATCAAATTTTATATACATTTCTATTATAACATTTTCAATGTACACAACACATAAAAATTATCTTCTTTCTATTATGATTTGATAAGTGTACATTCCATTATGAAGGAACCTTGAAATATTTTCTCAGTTACAATATGTGGTAATAATATAGAGAAGAAACATGAATTATGACAAAACAATGGAACGATTGTAAGGATAATTAATGTTGTTTGTAATAACGTGAAGTTGTTGGAATATAAAATGACTCACTAATGATAATAGGTCACAATTTTTTTTGGTTAGTGATCCTATTATTTAGGGATATATGCTTGTTTGTTTCTCACTATTTACGAGCTTCTAAGCTTGTATAAATAGTTCTTGTGTAAGCTTTTCTAAGTTACCTGAATACAAATATTACATATGAAACTTCAGCATTCTTATTTATATTTCACTACTCCAATTTTCTTATCTGCTCTTTCAAACTCCAACAATGCTTCAAGGACCTGAAAAGACATTCCATTGAATGTTTGGCATTGGAAATAAATATATTACTTCACCATTGAGCTTATATTATTTTTTGGAGCTTTGGGATTCCTTCTAAAGTGCCAACATGACCCTTTGTCATTCAAAACCACTCTATATGTCCTTAAAACCACCATCAAATTTATCTTCTTTACTGCAAATTTCTCTCAAAAATGCTTTTATACCAACCTGTGGTATTCCAAAGGAGGTAAGGTTTTGCTCATAAATTTTAGTCTTTAAGTCTTTAAATATTAGGTTTTTACTTCTATACACATGAAACGATGCATAGAGGTGATGGTAGATCTACGTTTTAGTAAAGTGTAAGTGAGAGGTTTAAATCCCTCCTAAAAGAATACATACATACATACATACATACATACATACATACATACATACATACATACATACATACATACATACATACATACATACATATATATATATATATATATATATATATATATATATATATATATATATATATATATGGGAGTCGTTTTGTTAAATTTCAGAATTCCACTAAATTTAGTCGTAGTTAGTTAAATTTATTTAGCAAAATCATCAAATAAATAAATAAATAAAGTAAACGGTAGGGGATAATATTTTTATTGATTAAATGGAATTAATATTTTTTTGTAAATTGTAATATTTTATTTGCAAAAGTATTGTAAAAACCTTTTTTTCTACAAAAATTACATTTGAAACAAGTAAAAAAATAAAATAGTATATCTTGCATGATCGCAATGTTCGATGTAAGCAATGCCACTGACTTGGTTTATGGATAATTTTTTTTATTGACTTACAAAATAAGTAGCCTAATATAGATGCAACATTGATGTTTAGGAATCATCCCTATAAACCATCATGGATAAATAAGGTTAAACTTTTCATTAGTCATCCCTCCTTTACATGTTCGATTCAATTGATAGGGATAAATCTTGATAAATGAAAATTCCAAGTATATAGGGAAGTTACTCCCACATATGCAAAATTATACCTAAGAAATTGTGAATTATTGGGTGAACCTCTTTCACTACTATCTAGGTACCACATATTATTCTCTTTCACATACATTTATGCTTCTTTTATGTACAATTAGGTATATAAAAACTTAGAAAAATTCTTTCATGTCCAGACATGTATATAGGAAGGGTGTGTATATAGAAAGGTTTAGTATATTATTTTGATTGTATATAAAAATGGAGTCCCTGATACCTGTAGTGATAAGGAACAAATCTATAACCTTTTGTTATATTATACACAAGGAATGGAAATGGTCCAAAATTCTTTCTACCAGACTCAGTGTCTATGTGACGATAATTATACCGCTTGAAAAAATAACATCAAGACACATATTGAATTGAGGACATTTATTATTTTATTAGTGGAACATTTACTAGACATACCTCTAACACTAATCAGAATCATAAGTTTGATAATGTAAAATAGAAGGCAATTTTGATTTTAATGGTCAGGATATTGGATGAGGTATAACCTCATATTCATGAGGCTACCATAGCTATGGAAGCTTGGGATAAGATCCAAATTGTATATGAGGAAAAAATGAAATAAAAATTATCCATATATGGAGTTGGCTCATTCAAATTGAAGGCCAATCAAAAAGTGAAATCTTTTCTATGATGTGTGGAAACCTACAGGGCCTCGTTCAAAGCATTGGGTTAAAAAGTTAAAGATAAATCTCTTCTACCTATTATCTTGAGAGAATTTACACCCTCTTATAGGATATTCATGATTACAATTACTTTCACCAAACAAAAACTATCATTTGATAAATTGGTCAACATGTTTCAATAGGAAGAGTCCATGCATGTAGAAGAAGAAGAAGTATTAGAAGAACATGTTCTAGCCTCTCATCAATAGAAAGGGAAGAGATAGATCAAGTCTTCTAAATAAAATCAATGTCATCAACATAATTAAAAATGTAATAGACAACATAAATTTTTCCTCATTTGTGGAAATAAATGCCATGACCTAAATGATTATTAGTATATCTCACTTAAACATGACTCATCAAGCAACAAGAATCCCAATAACTAGAAATTATCAAATCCAAAAGAAGGATAATGTTAGAATAAGAGTAAGTGGAAGAAGAAAAAAAAATAGTAAGGAAACATTACTGAATAATAATATACCCACTTCGATGAGGACTTCATATATGCCATAGAGTTTCATGAAGAATCAACTTTAGAAAGTTCTATTTGTCATGTCAATTTTGGTGTAAGCCGACACATAAATGGAAGACAATATTGGTTCTATAGTATGAATGAGACCTCTCCTAAAAATTTTGTCTCTTTGGGTGATAATTCATCCTATCATTTTCAAGGCATTAATAACATATCATTACCACTTAGATAACATGCTTAAAAAACTTCCAATGTCATGTATGTCTTAGGACTCATAAAGAATATACTCTCTATCATTAAGTTACTTGAGTACAACCTAAAGGTTGGTTTTGAATTCAAAGGAAGTAAAAAGATATGTCTAATCAAATATAATTCAAAATACTCAAAAATTGTTTCAAGAGCATCTTGCATTGGAAAGATATTCTAGCTTGACTTTGTTCAACTAAATAATCAAGCACTTGTAGCTAAGGATTTAGACTCAACTAATTTATGGCATTATAGATATGGACATGTGAATTTTATAAAAATGAATGCACTTAGTCATTGTAACATGGTACATGGACTTCCTCAGTTGAAGAGACTTATTTATTTCTATCCCAGTTGTCTATTAGGGAAACAACATAGACCTTCATTTGGTCAAATTTCCTTAAGAGCATCTATAAAATTAGATTTGGTGCATACCATTCTACGCATACCAATGATACTTAATCATCATGGGTTTAAATATTTTATGTTCTTTGTTGACAAACACTCATAAAATAATGTGGATATGTTATTGAAAGACCAAATCCCAATATTTTAATGCATTTATAGAGTTTAAAGTAGCTATAAAAATTGGTGTTATTTGTAAAATAAAATATACCTCTCAGATTAAGAGGGAAAATACACCCATAGAGCATTTTTTACTTATTTCAAAGAATATGGTATTCATTTACAAATGTAGAGTTTGATGAGAAAGTTAAAACCAATATTCCTTCCACACACTCACCTAATTCAATAATTAAACCTATAGATAGTCATGAAAACACTATTGATGACAAAGATAATGGGGATGATCATTAAGAAACTATATATCCACCCATAAGATTAGTTGAATGTATGCCTAAATGGTATACAAGTATAATAAGAAGTGCTAAATTGGATAAAATATTAGATACATCAACCACTGGATGAAGGAATCATAGCATGACTTAAAAAGAGGTTAATTTGGCCCTAATAAGTATATTTTTTGAATCAATGGGGCCCTCTATAGTTAAATAATCCTTGAAGTCAAAACCTTGGAAGGATACCATGACTAAAGTATTTCAATCACTGATGAAACATAACACATGGCATCTAGAAGATCTTCCACCAAGGAAGACTATAGTCAAATGTTTTATCGATATTTAAAATAAAATTTGAAGTAGATGTAAGTATTCACAAACATAAGGCATGACTCATATCAAAGTGATATGCTCAAATGAAATACATCAACTATGAGGAGACATTTGCTCCTAAGGCCAAGATCAAGACTATCAGATTGATATTTTCTCTAGTTGCACAATTTTGATGGATAATTCAACAAGTGGCTATGAAAGTGCCTTTCTAAATTGATATATACAAGAGGAAATTTACATGACACAACTAAAAGATTTTGTCACACCTAATACTAAAGAAAAAGTGTGTAAAGTCATCAAATTTATCTATGGTCTCAAATAGGATCCATGAGCATGGTATATAAAAGTCAAGAAGCATATAAATCAACATGGATTTTAGAGGATTCCTTATGATCCAAATCTATATGTCAAACAACAAAGAGAGGGGGTGAGATTTTTATTATTGTTCTATTTTTTGATGATCTAGTCATCACTCGAATTTTAGTGAAGATGATTGATGCGATCAAGATAGATCTTAACTGATCATTTGACATGACATATAATAGTATTCTACACTATTGTCTTGGACTAGAAGTATGGCAAAAAAACACCACATATTGTGTCCCAGATGAAACATGCCATGAAAACACTCAAGAATTTTTGGATGATAGAGAGTAAACTAATTTCTACACCTATGAAGACAAGGATTTAGTTATCTCCTATATATTTATAACCACTAGTGAATACAACTCTCTATCATCAGTTGATTGGGAGTCTTGTTTAATTAGCATATACTAGGCCAAACATCAACTACGTTGTTAGCTATCTTTCATGATTCATGCAAGAGCAAAACATGTCTCATTGGAAATCAACAAAGTGGATACTAAGATATATAAAGGGTATAATGGAATTTGGACTAAAATACAAAAAGAATGATAATTTATTTTAACATGATGTTTAGACTTAGATCATGTAGGTAATATTGATGATAGAAAATCTACTTCAAGATATGTGTTCTTTTTAGAATCTAGTCCTATATCTTGGGGGAGCAAGAAATAACTTTGTTTTTAAATCTTACACTAAATCAAACTATCTTCAATAAGAAGAGTTTTCTGTGAAGTGATATGGCTATGTTGAATAATAGAAGGATTGGGAGTACCATAAAAGTGACCTACCATCTTGTATTGTGACAATGAGGGTGTTCTTAATTTTTTTCATAGTCCAATGTTTCATAAATGCACAAATCACATTAAGGTACAAGTACATTTCATACACAAATAAGTTTACCAATAAAACATCTACCTCTAATATTTCATAATAGAATAACATCATGGAGATGTCTTCACCAAGTCACTTGCATCTGACAAATTTGAAGCATTCATAGAATTTTTTTTTTGGTCACTTGAGACCATGCTGGATTAAGAGGGGAATTGTTAGGATAATTTATCATGTTATTTATGATAGTATGAATTTTTTAGAATCTAAAACAACTCACTAATAATAATAGGTCATAGTATTTTATTTTTAGTTATCTTATTATTTAGGGATCTCTATTAGTTTGTTTCTCCATACTTACAAACTTATAAGCTTATATAAATAATTCTTGAGTAATATTTTATAAGTTAGCTGAATACAAATATTATTTGTGCTCTTACAATGATTAAAGGAAATGTGAATCATATAAATCTAACAAGGATAAAATCTTTTAATAATTATATTAAACATATGAGCTAAAATGTCTTCTAATTGATTCAATAAATTCCTTAACATAATTACCCCTAACTAAGCTTCTACAACACATAAAACCTAACAAAAACAAACAAACTACCAAATAAAAAACAAGTTCCTCCTCTATCAAATTGATTCCCTCCTCTATTAAATTGACTCCCTCCTCTATTGAATCAATTCCATTTTTTTTTACCTATTGCAAATGACTCCCCTCTATAATTTTTATTGGGTAGACATTTTAAAATAAAAGAGGGTGTAGGATTTTTAAATTTTTTAAATTTAATAACACATTGAAATTAAAATAAAAATTTCTAAGAATTGGCATATTTTATGAACATCAAAATGTCAATGTCTATTCATGCATGTATAAATTTTGATGTCATTCAAATCATCCTTTATTAACATCAAAAATATTGCATATAACTAGGAAAAGAACTAAACAAATAAATTTTTAATGTCAAACAAGAAAGTTTGGACAATGTAAAATTAATTTGAAGTTTAAAGCAAAACAAACATTGGAATTTGGGTTAAATGTTGTAGTGTTATGACCAATATTTGTATTATGCTGTCATGGGTGAATAAATAATACATTAATACCAGTATAAATTGAAATAATAAATATAGAGGAAGAGTAGTTATTTTTACAATATTCAATTATAAATTATATAATATTTGATGTGTATATAGTTGTATCATATGACATCCTACCTCAAGTGCCTTGATTACTTATTCAACTTCTCATAGCCCCTTGTATCATGTGCCTTTTATGCAGTTTCGGGTTACATGCCACTCAATATTCACACTTTGATCCTTCACACAATCCTTCGTATCATGTGCCTCACACATATATCCAAGGAAAAGCCATGTTTTAAGGAATCTGTATAGTTCCTAGCATCATGCATCTCATACAAGGTTAAGATCTACATCACACAACTCAAAATAAAACATTTGACACTTTATTTGATAGGCTCAAAGCACATAAGTTTTATAATATTATTGGGTGTGAGGTCAAGAGCCAACATCCCATTTTTTAGTCTAATTCCCTACATCAAATTTTGAATAGTCAATCTCATTTTTATTTAGTATAACTCGTTTTTCTATGAAAATAAAAATTCATGCACATAATGTAACCTGCATAACATTCACCACACACATGACATTTGCATGACATTAACCTACCTTGTAGCACATGTGCAAACCCACAAAATTTTTCACAACTCTATTAGTATACCATGCACCTCAAAATAAAGTTATGTAGTTATTTTAAGGTGAAAAATCAAATGTGGATGCTCCAACCATTACATTTATATAATGATTATTTAGCCTTCAAGAATTTGTATTTTATGTATACATCTTGTTAGAATCATGTAGTAGGTAGATAATTTTAAAGTATAAAAACATATACCTTTGTCAATAATATGTCATGTATAGCGTGCACATATTTATTTTGTTTCCAATAGACCCCATATTCAAATACTTTCATATGGGGACCCTCTTATTTTAGTTTGGGGTCTGGTATCCTTTAAAAACCCTTGGGTCTATGTTATATTTGAATTTTGGAAAAACTACTTGAATTTAAATACATTCATTATGGTCCTTGCCTATAGGATTCTTGGTTTAGCCTTAGGAATAACCATGTTCAAAATTGATTTTGAAATAACATTGGTCTTGTAATATATATGTTTAAATTGGACAAATATGTTTGCCATATATTGTGCATTGTCCATGTTTTGGACCATGGCTTAATTCAATTGCATAAATGTTAGGGTTTACTTGGGTCATTGAAAGGTTACTTTTCAATTTAAAATTACCAAGTCTTTATAATATCCCAATCTAAAGACTTGGTCAAATATTTAATTTTATGGTTGATTGTAAAAGCGTTTAGAGATTTATAAATTTTTATGTATTCAATATTTGAAAATGGACTTTATTATAGTCAAAATCTGAGTTTTATCTATGCAAAACTAGGTTTTATTTATTCTATATTCAATTTTGATTTTTTGACTAATCTATTAAACCTTGTTCGAAGTGTCTTTTACATTGTTTGTTTTCAAATTTCTTCCAATGATCTCAAACCATTATTTTCCTACCATGCATCTTGATCATGTTTATTTTAATTTTAGATGCTCATCTAAAAATATTCTAAAAGCATTAGGATCCTCTCATGGACCATCTAATCTTCCATCAAATGGCCAAATTCATAAAACTATCTAGTCATTCAATAAATCAACCAAATATTTTGGCCAAGATCATTCTGGATCATTCAATCTTTTATAAGATATCTCACATTTGATCAAAACCTGATCACAACAAATTTTATAAGTCAAGTAATTCTATGACCTCCCAAGATCATGATAAGTGTCACCATTCTAGAATTTAGGGAGTTAAAGCATTTGTAAAGGATCACACGACCTCTAAATCCCCACTAGCCATCTGATCTCTTATATTGGTGGCTTGCAAGATCCCTATGACTCAGAACAGAGCAATGCACATAGACATCCTAAGAGCCCTGCAATCATGCCATATAACATGATCGTATTTGATTAAAATAGGTCTTGAATAGTTAGTATGAGTCCACATGGAATCATCCCATGAGACCAAGAGCATAGACTAAGTGAATGAGGGATTTCCACATGGACTTTATGATGTAAGTGAGGTCCCCTATGTTAATTTTGAAGTATAGCTAACTGTAAATTAAGTTAGTGGACCTATGGAATTTATACATTCTAAGTATGCCACATCATTACAATAATTTAAATATAACATGCCATGTGGCATGATCATGTTAAAAAGTAACTCAAAGATCAAATTCAAAAGATAATAACATATAAAGAAAATATTGAGGCACAGGGATCATAAATTTCTACCAAGTGACATAAAAAAAGACTTGGTAAGGAGAATAATAAATAAGTGGAGATGGAAAAACTTATATCTCGATGATAAAAATGGTGTAAAAACATAAATTTAGAAATTACCCACCCTTCAATAGACCATAAAACCCAAGCTTATATCTAAATAAAACCCCACCACATGGAATATCCCTTCAAGGCCATCAATCCCTTGAATCAATTGTGTGTCCAATCGTACCTTCTCAACCAACTTGTAGAAAGGGCCTTAGCTTCAAGAAATGATAAAAAAGGGATGAGTTGAATTGAAGATCATGAATAAATCATTAGATCATGGGCATGGTGTGCAAATTGGAATCAATAGAAGATCACTAAAAAGTTAATAAGATAAAATTCAGCCTTTAGGAGGCATGGCCTCTAACTACAAATCATGGTCAAACTAGAAAAATTTTTAGAATCTCAATTACATTCCAAAATCATCATTGAATATTTGAAATCGGCCCAATAGTGGGTTGAATGAACTTGGGTGAACACATCTATGTACAGTGAAAGTTTTTGATGTAGAATGGGTCAACACTTCTTGTGCCAAAACTTTTAAGGAATTAAGCTAAGAGTCAATCTACCTTTTTCATTGTTTGGCCTTGATTGCTTTCCTAGAGAAATGGATTGTAATGTAATGATTTTATAATGTTTAATGCTGATTTTATTATGTTTTATACGCTTGACTCGTAAGTGAAAAATTTACCTCATGTCTTGTCTGACTCCTTGTTATTACTCTGGATGAATGAGTGTCTCTATTGATACCTAGTACTGACTTTGGATGAGAACTCTATCATTGTTGTGATGAAATGCTTTGTAGATGTGAATAACTATCTAGTGGATGTTATAAATCTCCAAGATCAACATATAGCTCTCCTTATGGCTCTGGAGGATCTAATTCTCCAAGATCAACATATAACTCTCTTTACAGCTTTGGGGTTTCATCATTAATTGACTTAGGAAGTAATTTGTGAGAGGTAATTGGTGTTGATTTGTCATTCTAAACCATTGAGTCAAAAAATGACTCATCGAATACCACATCTCTACTCTCATAGATTTTTATTATTTTTGGATCCTTGAGATGATATGCCTTTGAGGTAGTGTTGTACCCTAATAGGATGCATAGGAGTGTTTTTGACTTGAGTTTATTCCTCTTTTTAATTGGTATGTGCATATATGTTGTGCAACCAAATACTCACAAATGAGAAATAGATGGATTTTTACCACTCCATACATCTTTAGGCATTTTATCCTTTAGAATTTTCATTAGTTCCCTATTAAGAAGATACACAATTGTCTAGACTACTTCTACCCATTAGTGTTTCTCCAACTTTGTTGTTGATAACATAAAATGAGCCATCTCTATCATGGCATGATTACATCGCTCAATAACACCATTCTACTAGGGTGTGTAGGGAGCAGTCAAATTTTATTTTATACCTTACTAGTTTAGGAGTGCCAAGAATTTATTTGACATGAATTCCCCCTGGATCTAAGCAGAGGTGAAGTAGAGGTTTTCATGTCTCCTTTACAACCTACTAATAGAAGATTTAAAAATGATGAAGTGTTTCACTCTTCTTCTTAAGGAAGAATACCCACATCTTCTAGGAGTAGTCATCCATGAATAGCTAGAAGTACTTATATCTTGAGAATGAATTAGCTAGTGGTATGCACAGATCAATGTGAATAACCTCTAATCATTTTTTGGCATGAAATGAGCTTCTTTTAAATGGATCCCTATGTTGTTTACCTGTAAGGTAACTAGGGTAAATGGGCAAGGAACTAGACAGTTTGGGAAGTCCACATACCATCCCTTTAGTACTTAAATCATATAATGAATTGGTAGATAAATGACCATACCTATAGTGCTAGAGGATAGTGCCTTCTGCCATTGAGGGAGATAATGCTAATGCAAAAGATGAAAGAGCATCTAGGGCAAATAATTTGTCTTTAATAAAATATTTAGCAATAACTTTACCTTTTCATGATATCAAGCAAGTTTTGATGCCATTTTTGACAAAAAATTCCACCTTCAGATGGTTATTTAGTAGTTGGATAACTGATAAGAGATTATTTATCAGACCAAGAATGTATAGTACCTTTGTTAGTGTACATTTTTGTGTTCTGAGAGGAATGGTAACTTGTCTTATTCCTTTTACAACATAATCTTTGTCATCTATGATCCTAACTTGATCTCCAGTGGGTTGTTCTAATAGTGAATCAAAAAACTTCTTGTCACTTGACATATGTTTGATGACACCAAAATTGATCAACTAGATACTCCTTGTGGGATACGAGATCTAAGAGAATAGTACCAAGTTCTTGTCTTCATCAGATATCTTTTCTTCAGATATATCATCTTGTTGAGCAGCAAGACGTCCCTTCTACTTCCATTGACAATGATGTCTTTTTAATTATTGAGAATCATCTCACCCTAATGTGCTAGTAGACCCTTGTTTTTGGCTATTATACCAGTAGTTGTCTATGTCATGAGTATTGTCTCGATAGATATGACACTATTTCTTTGACTTCTAAGATTTTTGATGTTGATATTTTTGTTGCTACTACTATTTCTATAGTTGCTTTTATGAAGGTTAAAACTTTTGACCTTTTTGCCTCCTTGAGATAAGGGCTATATCTTTAAACTCATCTTGGACTGAGTTGATAGCTTCTTCTTGTCGTAATAGGTTCATAATCTCTTTGAATGATACTAATTTTTTGTTGACATTTAGTGTCATAATGAACACTTTAAATTTGGAAGGCAATGCTCTTAAGGGAATCTGGACCAAGATATCATCTTCTACCTTCTCATCAAGTGCTAGTAACTTCATTCATATTTTAGCCACTCAACGTAATAATTCCTCAACTTTCTCATTGAAACCCATGGTGATTGTCTGAAATATTGATTATAGATGGAGGAACTTCATGTTTTTTTTACCTCATATATGGTCACTAACTTGTCCCAAGATACCTTTGGATCGTCAATGTCCATGATATGTGGTTGGACATCGTTAGTGATACTTAACATGATTAGCATCAAGGATTTGACAATAGCTTTATCATACTTTGTAATTTCATCAAGATCAGTGGGAGCTTGCTTGTCTCTTATTATGAAGCCCCATACTCCTTTGAACTAAAGCATCATGCGCGTCTTCATTTTTCATGCAACATAAATTGGCCCCTTAATAATTTGGGCATCTGAGAGGAGTAATTTTGGAGGGGACATATTTAAAAATAAATTATTTTATAACATTTTAGAAAATTAAGATTTACTATATGTACCTTTTTCAATATTTTTGCTCCATTATTTTTCCACTATCTCGTCAGACACTCAAGATCTAATGTTTCAGAGCTTCAATGCTAGTGGCCTTCCCTCAAGACTACTATCTTTATCCATAACTCATAGACCACATGCTATGCCAATTATTCCTTTCTCAAGAAGATTGATAGGGGACTTCTCTAGGCTTAGAGATGGATTTACTCACCTTTGCCGATGGCTATTACATAGGACTACTATGTCGATCTTTTGCTTATTGGCTATACCTACAAGCATCATTCAACATCTCAGGACTGCTACATCCTTTGTCTCCTACCAATTATTGTTATTGTTCCACATGATGGTGTTTGCTGATCCTTTTGGTTGCTACATCTTATCTCAATGATTTACACATTAGTTTGTCAAATTGGTGTACCTCTATTACTACCTTGATCAGGTGTTATTTGACTTCTATCATTGATTCTTCTTTTTCAGTAATTTGGATTCTATGCCTTCTCTCACTAGACTGCTACGTGGTCTTTTTTTCACTAGCTGCTACATTTTCTCTAATATTTTAATTCTTTCCACAATCTGCCAATCTAGAAGCTCTCAAACTCCCATGATCTTTTATCAATGCTCATCTCTCTACTTTTTTATGATCATATCAAGGTCTCCACACTTCAGCTTTCACTCAAATAATTGGTAATCAATGTTGGCAAGACTTCTGTGCACCTTGTTTTATTTTAGTGACCTTTGTCTTATTCTAGCACTTTAAATGGTTAAATAGACCTGTATTCTTTAGTTACTCTTATGGCTAATATGCAAAGCTGTCTCTTTCTACAATATCACACTTCCATTGCATTGTCTCTAATACCAAATTCTTATCAAACTTCAAAAAAAAAAATTTGATTTGAAAATAACCATGTACATGGGTATTTATACACCTATTCAAATTTTCCTAAATGACTAACTAGATTATTTCATAATCGACAGTCCATCCCTATAATGTAGGGATTAACATTATCCATTAATGTATTTGGGAACAATGTAATAGTTATTCTACATTGTCAATTTTTTTGGTATTACTCTTTGATCTTATTGCAATGTCAAACAAATCCACTACCTTTGTTGTATAACATCTTCCTTTCTTAATTTAGTCTTCAAATTATCTTCAAAAAGATCACTAAACACCTTATAGAAGAGAAAATAAAATTAAAACTTTATGTTGGAGAATAAATACTAATAAAATTAAAATATATAGGTCCTCCACAACTTGCCTTTACACTAAACAATGATGTGAGATTGTACTTTTACAACTTCTGCAAAAAAAAAAAAAAAAAAAAAAAAAACTTGTAATCCTACTCTATTTGTGTCATAAGAAAATACCTTATTATTGTAATTCAATAAAAATATTACAACATTTAATGCCTAAGTGGTGTTATTATAGATACTTGGTAAATTTTGGGTTTTTAGATAATAATGATTTATTATTTATTAACATAAGTTAAAAACCTTATGTAAATAAATTATAAAACACAAATTATTTATTACTTACCGGTTATTTAAAATTATATCAAGATGGATGGACCCATTGGTTAAAATGGTCATCTCACTTCACTTTTCACTATATATATGGTTTTACCCCTATTTTTTATACATTACTCACATTAAAACATATTCAAGTGATTAAATAGTTTTCCAAAAGCATGCTTGAGAGGTGATAAGTAAGAAGTGTGTAGTGAGTAAAAGTTTCTCAGATTAATGAATATCACTTTGTGATTTTTTTACCTTTTGAGGATTTCCCATGTTATTTCATAGGTCATGTCTTAATTATTCTTATGTTTTTCTAATTATTACATATCTTAGATTTATAATGTATGTACATTTTATGTATTTTTTCATGGTTTTAGAGCTTTAAATGGGTGTTTCTGATTGGTAAGCCTATTATCAATTTACATATATTTAAATTAAAGGATATTCAAATTATCTTTCAACCCTGGTATTGCTTTGGTATGTCCATTGGAGGGAGATTTATTTTAGATATTTTAGGATGCTTGTCTTTTAGAGTTGAATCATCCTCAATCTCAATTAAAGCATTTTATAGCTCTGTTGAGCAACCAATAACCATTTTTTTTATTAAAACATTCAATTGGGATCATAGAATTGGAATTTGAACAATGTTCCATGCCTATAAGAATTAAAAAAATCTCTACAAAGCTTCTAATACTAGCTTATATCATTTGAAAGTTGTTTTCTTAATCAAATTTCTTGACAAAACCACAATGAGACACTTTGCTTGTTCAAAAAAATTCATTTGATTTTTCCAGAGGTTATTAATCATTTGCTTGTTCAAAAAAATTGTTTTAAACATAGTTCTTGTATTAAAAGGATAAATCAAGTGGTTCCCTGAAGTTACATGTTGATTAGTTGTATGTATAAGCATTCGTTCAAACTTAAAACTTCCCTAGGGCACCATACTAGTGTAGGACAAGCTACAGATATTTATTTTGTTTAATATAGTTTGTAAATGTATTTAAAAAATAATTTATTTCTTGAATCTATATTTTCCGTAAGTGGCCTCCATTTGATATTACATGCTGGTTCACTAAAAAGTTTTTCTTTAAATTGAGATTTTTACTTTTTTTTTACATGCACATTTAATTTCATTTTAAAAAAAAAGTAATATTAAAAAAATCTATTAAAGATTTAATTATACTTTTGGCCATATAAACTTTCAAATAATTTATAAGGAGAGTTAGTTGTATTCTTTTTGGTAAAAACCTATGAAGAAGAGGTTTAGTGTTTAAAACCTACTAGATATTTATTTTTTTGGTTTAAATAAAATTATTTTTTAATCAAATTAATAATTTTTTAAATATTTTCTTTGGTTGGTGTGCCACCTTTATCACACATAAAATCCCTAGACCTGTGAACCTTGTTTTGACATTTGACCTAGTGAATATTTTGATGAGCATAGTCGTCTGACTAGTTAATTAATAAATTTAGACACATCCAAGACACATTATTGTGGTCCATTATTTGTTTTAAAGTCTCATATTATATATTTCACACATTTTAAATCATAATATTTAGATAATTGTTTTATGTGTGATACGACACATAAATTAGTATTTTTTTAATTTCACATTTTTCACATTGTTTATCATATATTTGAACAACTATTTCTTTTTTACACTTATAATTTATTTTTTATCAAATAAATTTAATATTTAAATTAAAAATGGTTCAATTTTAAACATTATCTAGTGTTGTTTGGTAATTATTAAAGATAAGTTATGTCTTTGTGTAACTTTGTATTAAATAAATATAAAATTATTAATGGACCAAACTATAATATATGGAAAATTTGCTTTAAGGTGCAATTTATGGACCAAAATCTATTAACATTGTCATTAGAATTGAAAAATCTTCATCTAGATGACATGTTATACTAGATTTTTTAAATGTGTTTCTATAGAAATCACAATACTCCATATCAATTATCTTATAGATTTTTAAGGATGAATTCCTACTCCATATTGGTAATTAGGAGTATCCTAGAAATGCTTGGAAACTCCTTGAGTCTATGCATGAGATAACTCATCTCTCTAAGATTATTAAGTTGATCCTTGAATTACTTATGACACCTATGAAAGCTGATGAAAAATTTGTTCATTTTTTTTCTAAAATAAGAATATTACAACTTAGCTAAATAGATGAAACTATAATTTAATTCAAGATGAATTGTTATTTTTCATTATTCATCTTAACATTCATGATTTTTTTTATAATTTAATTTCATTTATGAAATCAAAATACCAAACAGAGCAAGATATCCCAGACCTCACTATTCTATCTACTCTTATGATTCAAGAAGAGCAAGTGATGTCTAATTTTGATTATAAAGAGAATTCAACTTAGGCACTTCTTGTTCTCAAACTTATTTATGATAATAATAGAAAAAAAAATCCAACCCTAATTCTATTAATAGTAAAAATTAGAACAAAAAATATGATAATAAAAATTATAAACCTAATATTGATTGGAATTGTAATATGTGTGATGAAATTGGTCATAGAATAGAAAATTTTTTACAAAAAAAAAGATAGAGTTAACAATAAATATTTTAAAATAACAAAGGGATGAAATCCAAATAACTCCATTAGAATAATCAAAACCCTAATTAGATTAATAATCAAAAATAGATTCTAATGTTATTACTTTATATTCTTCCTTGTTTGTATCTAAAACTGAATGAATGAATTTTAGATAAAGGTATATCACACAGTATGACTTAATTATCTAACATTTTGTCTAATACTTGTTAGTTTTATTTAATAATAAGGAAAAATATGCATTCATACAAAAAAAATAGAGTCAAAGAAATAAATAATAAATAAAATAAAAGACAATATAAATGACCCAAACTTATATTTCACATTAATTCAAATATTTTTCCTTATTCTCCTTTGTACAATACCCAATAGATTTTTTCCATTTCTCATTTAAAAATTTGCTTGATTCTTGGGATCTTCTAGACAATATATCTAATTTCTACACCAATGATCCATACTATCAGATATGCTACACAACACTGATCTAATCATAGATGAATATTTATTATCTACAGAAATCTAAAAGTATATATCAAATAGAGACTCATAGACATCCCAACAACCAAGAAATTACTAGTTGTAGTGTAATGAAAAGAAGGAATAATATGTATGCACATAATAAATAAACTAGAGACAAAGAAACAAATAATAAAATGAAATAAAATACAATATAAATGACCTAAATGATATTTATCACTAATTCAAATGGTCTACCTTCTTCTCTTTCATACAATACTTTATAGACTTTTTCCATTTTCTATTCAATAATTCGCTTGATTCTTGGGATCTTCTCAACTTTTTTTTCACATTTTCTTGTTACACAACTAATTCATAATATTTTACATAATGAAATATTTGGTTACATAATTGAATCTTACTCTCTTACCCATGTTAAAAATACTATAGATATTTCTAAAAAGATATATTTAGGAGATAATTTATTTTTAAAAGTAACTAAGCAAGGAAAGACAAAATTTATAAATGTTGTTATCAATGATGTTTTATATGTACCCAAGCATAATAATAATGTGTTATCTTGTTCTCAACTTATGGATGATAACTTAATTATAAATTTACTTAAACATAACTGATTTAATATGGTTCTTTGATTGTTGAAGGTGTTTAACATAATAGTTTATATAGTTTATCTGCTTCTCCTACATGTTGTCTTTGATCACATAGTAAGAATGAATCTTAATTATGATGTGAAATATTATAACATGTTAATTTTATAAGTTTACATTATATATCTTCTCATAATAGTGTTTTTGTTCTTCCTTCTATCTCTTCCCATCATGAAACTTGTGAAAGCTACTTACATGGTAAGTATCATACTAATCCCTTTTACAATAATCATGATGTAAATTCATATCATCCTTTAGATTTAATTCATACTGATTTAATAATACCTCATGAATTTGTATCTCTTAATGACTATTTATATGATGTTATTTTTATATATGATTATACAATAATGATCTAGTCATGTTTTATTAAAAATAAATCTTAAGTGTTGTCTAAATTCAAGGATGTTAAAGCTATTTTTGAATATGCTTCTAATTTTTCTATTAAGATATTAAGGTCTAGTAATGATGGTGAATATATTTCTAAATGTTTGATTCATTTTTTATTAGTTGTGGTACTCAAATGGAACTAACAACTCTATATTACTCTCAACAAAATGGTATTGCTATAATGAAAAATTACACCATTATAAAAATGGTTAGAACATTGTTGCATTATGCAAATGTTCTTAAATTTTTATAGGTTAAAGTCATTAATATTGTTTTGAATATTATAAATAGATTCCCTACTAAATCTTTGCATATTTCTAAACCTTTAGAAATATGGTCTAAAAATAAACTCAGTTTGTCTCATCTTAGGATATTTTGTATCCCTACTTACATATTTGTTTCTAAAACTAAAAGAAAGAAGTTTGATCATGCTTCATATTCTTACAATTTTTTAAGTTATGGAGGTAAAAATAAAGTTTTAAGAGTTTATGATCTATCTAAATGACAAATTATTGAGAATAAGAATGTTCTTATTCTCTAAAAATATTTTTGTGATCCTTCTGTAGAACATCATCAATGTTCTTCTTTTAATGTACCTGGCTTTTCAAATTATCCTTACCAAGAAACATATTCCCTATAGGAAGCTGAACCATCTTTGGATAACTTAGAGTCTGAGAAACTCCTTGAGTTTCATGTGTAATATAAAATATCTTAATGAATATAATCCATAATCCAACCTTCTAGTGTTGATAATGTTAATAAATTAAGTAGGAATCAATATTATTATCATGTTTTAATAACTATGTATGAATGTGAACCTAAATCTTTTAAGGAATCCATTCAATATGATATATACAAATTTATTATGCAAACTAAGTATAGTGCCTTAATTAAAAATTAGACTTTGGATCTCATTTCAGCTCTACCTAAAAAGCATATTATTAGCTGCAGGTAGATTCATAAAATCAAATATATTGAATTGGTAAAATTGATACATTTAAAGAAATATTAGTTTCTAATAAATTTACTCAAAAATCTAGGATTTACTATGTTAAAATATTTACTCCTATAGAAAAATGGGCACTATTAGATTACTCATTGCTCTTGTAGCTCATTTTGACAAGATTATCCACCAAATAGATGTCAAGAATACACTTATAAATGATGATTTAGAAGAGAAAATCTATATGATTAAGCCTAAATATTTCATATACCCTAAGAGAGGGCATTATGTGTATAAGTTAAAAAACATCTATGATTTAAAACAAACTCCTCAAGCTCGGTATTTTAAAATCACTTATTTCTTTATATAACTATATTTTTTAACGATTATTCTGATAATGATCTCTTTATTAAAGTTGAAAATAATTATTTAATATTAATTTTATTTTATGTTGATTATATTATGATTACTTATGATCTAATTAGTTTAATTTATAAATAAGAGGTTAAACTAGGTCAAATATTTGAAATGAATCATTTAAGCATCCTACATTATATCTTAAAAATGGTTATACTTTTTTATTTTAAATATTATGAGATATTACATATTTATCTCTTAGAAATTAAGAAGATAATTTCTAGTTATTTCTATCTTTTAAAATAGTTATCTCTTAGTCCTATGTTTGATCTCTAGCTTGATCTCTTAGTTATGATTGATCACTTAACTTATTCCCTTAGTTATGATCAATATTTTTCACTTATATATGTAAGGATCATTCATTATATTTAATAAATGTCTAAACATATAGATAATTTTTTATTATATGATCTATTAATGTATAATCTATTAAGATATTGTTTTAGAAATGCATTAATCATTTTTATTGTGGTAATAGTTTGTAGATTTAATCATGGGTGAGAGTTTTCTAAACTCTTTCACAGTATCAGAACGATCTCTAAAAGCTATTAATTAATACCTTAACTTCTCCTTGCTCAAAAACTGATATTTTATTTTCTTCTTAAGTATTGTCTTCTCTTGTATTCTCTTTGGATGGTCATAAAAATCAGAAAGGTGGTTTTTGGAGAACTCCTTTTTTTGTTATTTTTATTACAATTTTAAATTTTAAAGATTATAGGAGTAAATCAAAAATCACCCATTCATACATATTATCCAACAAGGACATAATCACCTTCAATCTCATCTCAGTTAGATATCAGAGGCAAAATTCGCAAGTTTTCTATAAATCTATTTTTGATTAAAAGTGACTATTCCTTTTTTAGATTGTGAGAAAAACATGAATGATCACTCATAAATTTTTTTAGATTTTGTGTACCTCATTTTTTAATTTATATAATATTCTAAAAATAATAATTATGAATGTTATCATAGTTTTATTGAGTATTACTATTATCAAACATTTGATTTTTCTTTCTTTAATTATGATCAAATTGAAAATGATCACTCAAAATAGTTTATGAGTTTTGTGTGCATTATTTTAGATTTTCATAACATTTTAAAATTTTAAATTTTAGTATGAATTGCAAAAGTTATTATAATTTTACTGATGTGGGTATTATTCACTAAAAAAATCCTAGTGAAGAGATTTTTTAAAGGGAATTTTTTAATTTTATATTTATATAAAAGAAATTGAATAATTTTTAGATTTTTTTATTAAAAATAATATTTGTATTTTGAAGACATAAGGAGATATTTTAATTGTTTATTACTTGGCCATGTACCTTTTTTAGAATCTCATTTATCAAAGACCAAAGGGTAAGGCTCAATTTGGCAAGTGATCAAACCCCCTCACAAGCAAACAAACTTTATTTTTCACTAATTTTATCCTTTAGATTTCACTTTATCATAAATCCATTATTGGTTGAGCTGAAAATCTCATTTTTCATGTAATTTTTACTTGTTGAAGACTATAAGTTGAGGTATAATCTAATAGGTTGTCATATTCTCTCACATATAAATTTTACTGTGCTCATATTCATTTATTTATACACTTATATATGTATTTTTTGTAGAGTCTAACATCTTGAATTGTTTGATTATATTTTTTATGTCTCTTATGTTTTTGGCCCATATTACTCGCTTATTTTTTTTATCAACTCTCATGATTTGTGATGACTTCTTCAACATATCTATAGTCTCCATTGTTGGATCCATTATGTTGTATACAATATCTTCCTTATTTTTATTTGGTTTTCTTTAGATATATTATACTCACACTAATTATAAAGTGTCATGAGGAGTTTGATTTTATAGCCTAGTCTACCTTCAAGTTTGTATACCTTTATTTGTGTACCATTTACTAGTCTTTCCCACCATTGTTAGTGCCATATTTTTGAGAGATTATATCTATTTTTTCTAGGTTCCTCCTATGTAGATAAATATCATATTTAGACACTTTGTTTACTAGAACCCATATAAATATTATTATCTCACTAGAATTCTTGGTTATTTTTATGTAGTGATACCAATGTGGCATCCCCACCAGTATTTACATGTATTTCTCTCATTTTTTTAGTCCACTTCTAGATATTTTCATTGTCCTCTTCTCCTAGTTCAACATTGAGGGAGAGTGTTCAGATAATTATTCTTCGAATTCATCATTCTACCAAATATTTTGGGGTGTAGTGTTCATATTTAGTGATCTTCATATTCAACACCATTCCCACTCTGATTTGGTAGTTACAATGACTCGATATCTATGTATCCCAACAAGATTGATTGGTGTCCATAGGGACACTGGTCTTCAAAATGTATGATTTATTTGTATAGGTACCTCATCAGGGCTTGTTATTAGGATTCTATTCTTTCTTTCTTTTCTCTCTCTTTTTTTAATGAGAGATTTATTTTGCTATAGAGTTTCTCCCTTTCTCCATTTTATGGGAGATTGCTTCATGGATATATTGTACATGATTGTTTTAGATTAAGGTAAAAGCAGGTTTTGAAGGGGACCCGAAACCCTTTAACAAAATCATGAAAGATAAAACATTAACATCCACCAGGAAAGACATTCCTAAAACATACTGAAGAACATTATCTAAACCAGGTTTTATAGGGACCTGAAACCACCAAAATAACCAATAAAATCACCTAGGTTTTACCAGGACATAAAACCTAAACAAAACCAGGGTTTACTACCTAAAATCTAGGTTTTACATGGATCAAAAACCTCAAACCCTAGAACCAGAGTCACCAGCGCCCTATTCATCCACCTGATCATTTGCCCATTCTTCTCCTCTGCTAAGCTCAGAGGATATGCCGCCATGGCAATCAAAATATCGTCAAAGAAAGCACATCAACATGAGCCACAATCCCAGTCATATTGTACATGATTGTTATTAAGACTTATATTATAGATATACCACTTTATTTTTGTCTCTTAGTTTCACTTAAATGGGATGTTAGAGTAGGTTATTGAGCTTATCTCATGTTTACATAGATATTTAGTTATTCCCACTCACTTATCTGTGGATATTTTGTTGATCTTATTTTAGATATTATGAGATATCACATATTTATCTCTTAAATATAATTAGTATAATTTATATTTATTTTTATCATTTAATATATTTATCTCTTAGTCATAAATTTTATTTCTAACTTGATCTCTTAGTTAGATTGATCACTTAGCTTAATACCTTAGTTATGATTGATATTTTTCACCTATATATACAAGGATAATTTATTATATTTGATGAATCTCTAGAGATATAGAGGATTTCTCATTATATGATTTATTTGTATATAAAATACTAAGATATGATTTCATTAGTACATCATTTTTTTTATTGTGGGAATGGTTTGTAAATTTGATCATGAATGAGAGTTTTTAAAATTCTTTCAATATGTAATTATCTTAAATTCACCATTTTTTTATGCTTTTAAAGTATGTACATACCTTTATATATGATAACTTTAAATTATTTAATTTTAAATTGTTTAACAAAATAGTTTATATATATATATATATATATATATATATATATATATATATAATGAATGACTTGACACTAATACGATATCAGTTATCAATGTGTTAACATAAAATATATAAATTATTTAATAAATTAATATAATATTTTATTAAAAAATATTCTAATATAACAACTAAATAATTTCATAATTAAATAAATATATGAAATTAAAATCTACTAAATTGATTAATATATAAAGTGATAATACTAAGATATTTACCTATTCCAAAAAAAACGCAACTAAATATACTAATCCTATCATTATAATCCACGTCATTATATTTTATAAACATTGTATTTTCAAGTAATTCATATGTCTTATATACTTTACAAGCTTTTGATACATGTTTGTTAGAAGTTTACAATTAAATCATATGATAAATATTTATTTTTATTATAATTTGATAGATGTTTATACCCTTATTTCATCTTATTAAAATCCCTTAAAGTTGAAAACTTAATCAGCATTGACATCATTAGTAGTATAGTAGATAGGCTTAAACAATAGCAAACTAGATGTATTGTCCCAAACATAACTCTATAATATTTATACTTATTATTTCTTTATTAGGCCTAAACAATACAAAATTAGATGTATTGTTCACTTTTAATTTTAACTTTGAAATTGATGTTTATTTAATTATCAATTTGAAGTAATTTTTTTCTTAGAGTATTCAATTGATATCTTGATTATACATTGAAGTTTGGAGCTCTTGTTTTCAAAAAGGATTTTTTTTTTAAATTATTTTAATTATGTCAACACAATTTATCACTAATAAAAAAAGAAAATAAAATTATTAATAATTATAATATTAAAAAAAATTAAGATAAAAACCTTAAGAGTGATATCTCTCGACATTTTCTAGATAATTATATTTATAGTTAATCTTTTAATTAAATAATTTAAATTTTATCAAATTTTAAATTAAATACATAGTTTTTAGAAATTTTTTGAATATATTTAATATTAATAGTTTTGATTATTAATATGTTGATTATTTTTTTAATTGAAGCATGAACATATTGATTTTTTGTAGTTTTAAATATTGTAGAATATATTCACTCCATCTATCACGATATATGCTTTTATTTATTTTTAAAGTATATTTACTTGTTTAATATTTCAATTTAAAAAATAAAAATTTATAGAAACACCATAGTCTAAGATTAATAAGCTTGTCATTGATTGTGACTCCCTTAATATTTGGAATGCCATCTCACGTGAAGTGACTCCTTCCCACACCATTGATCATTTGATTAAGGATGCTAAAGGTCTCCTTAAATATTTTAACAAAGTCACCATTGGGCACATCTATAAGGAGGGAAACTTAGTTGTAGTTAATATTGCTAACTTATGGATCAAGAATAATTTGCTTGTTTTATGGTATGAAACCATTAGCTTTCGACCCAATTAACCCATTTGCTTTGTAATGATTCAAAAATCATCAATTGAATAGTGTGGGACTGGTCACATGAGGGAGATTTTATTTTGATTAAGTCTAATATGTGTCCCACCTTGCATAATGATTACATAAACCATGGGAAGGACTTGGTAGTCTATGTCAGCCAAACAATGTATGACAATAGTTGCAACATTTTTAACCTCAAATCTTGAAGAAACTCTATGAGGATTTCAAAACTCTATAATCCATTCCCAAACCTGTAAATGAAAAGGGAAGTGACCATGGGCAGAGACAGTTAGGGTGGATCCCATTTTGTGTGCAAAATCTCAAAACAATTCCAAAGTATGGAGAAAATTATAGAAAGGAGACCTCTCTTAATTCATGTTGTGAATTATAGGGCATGATGATAAGGTGTTCAATGACTTCATCCTTGGCTGAAATTAATGCATGGTATGTATACGAGGGATATAGATAGACACTTAGAATAATTATTTGGGGAAGTAATGGGAATGAGATGTGAGGGAATACAATATATCAAGGAGAAACAAAGGAAACAAGAACTATTGCATACATTATTTAAAATAAACATTATCATCAAAACATATAAGAAAATATTATCAAGGTTGAGCTTGCTAAGGTGATGGCCTGACATTTGTTTTCAGAGAATTAAATATGTCACAATGAAAGGTAAGTTCATTTTTATCTTTTCTCACCACTTAATTTTTTTAAATCGCTTAAGAGGACACATAATTAGCCTCCCTTACTTCTTATATAAATCTATTAAAAACTTGATTTTGGTTCTCCAAGCAACCCTAATAAATGACCTCATCCACTAGGGCTTGATCTTCCTCCTAGTTAAGAGGGAAAACATTTTGCATGGGATAGAGGTACAAATGATTATGAATAGAAGGGAAACAAGTTTAGAGGAGGACCTAGGTAATACGAAGAGTGATAGGACATGTATCCTCAAAACCTCTAAATAATCTAGGACCATGTCCCCTTCTATAAGTATTCAGTTTGAGTAGGATAAGGTCGATACAAAGAAAGGAAAATATAAGGCCTAAAAACCCACAATCATCGGAGGGAATAAATTCAAACCTAACCTTGAAACTTGACTTATAAATGTAGTTGAAGAAAAGGAGGGGAAATGAGATTTACAAAACCTCATCATGGACCATAGGAGGAAACTAAAAGAATTTGAGGATAAACTAAAAGACATGGGTCATTCAATGGTCACGTTAATGAAGGATTGGAACACAATGAAGGCAAACACTAATATGTTCATAATAGTCTTGGACAATCTTAGAATCAAGAAGGGAGGAAAACTAGTTGAAGGAGTGAAAGATATGACCCCCATGAAAGAAAAAGAAGCAGGGGCCAAAAACTTATATTCTGCCAAATCCCCTCCCAAGAACAACACTAATATTAAGAAGATGAGTTTTCTTGTATTTTTTTGACTTTCACAATAATTTAAATCTTTTTTAACCTTCATAATAATTTTAATTATTTTTAAGGTCAAAGAAAGATAAGAAAACTCCTATAAACAAGGATGCCACAACCCCACTGAAGAAAGGCCAAAATGACCATATTGAACGCTCAAATAAGTGCACCAAGGATAAAATCATGGAAGATAATTTGAAGGATAATAAGGTAAAATTAAATGAGAAATACTCATAGAATATGAGCACTCTCAGGTGTGATCTTGTTAATATTTAGTTTTTCCTTCTATTTTCTTGTTATTTTTTATCTATTATCTTACCCTATTTTAATGGATGGTTGGTAGATGATTCATTGATGACTCTTCACATTGGTAACCAAGAGAATGAGATTTTTGTTATGTGTATGTTCAATTACTATTACTTTTTTATTAAAACTTAGCAGTTACAGGAACCATCTAAAACCTACATATTTACTTTATCTAATATTTTTTTAAAATAAAATAAATAGAAATACTTAAATTTGTGAAGATTAAAAACAATAAAAACTACTACAAAACCACATCATATGAAAAGATTTCAATTAAATAGAACTATCTATATATTTTTATAAAATTCAATGAAAAATTTAATCTCAAAGAAGTTAAAAGTGGTCATCGATATCATCCTAAGATATGTGCATGATCCTTTCAAATGCATATATATTCCTCGTCCCTCTCAAATATGCTAAAATCTTTAAACTTATATAAACCTTATCTAAAATATCAAGAAATTATTCAAACGTATACAAACCTTATCTAAAATATCAAGACATTATTCATTGTTCTTGTAATTTTTAGATTAGATTCCATATGCTTCTAAAATCATCACTAAAAAATGATGCACATGTTGAAAAGTAATACTGAAGTGCAGTTCACTCAGTTATATTCTTAAACTATTAGTGTAAATTTAGTTTGCATGAACAGTTTTTGTGGAGCTAAATTTAGACAGTTAGTTAATTTTTAGTTAATATATTGTTAGAAAAAATAAATCCTTAGAAAGTCTAGAGGTATTTTTAGTTGATATTACATGTAAATTATTATTTAGATAAATTTAACATTTTTTTTTTAATAATTAGAAAATCATCTTCACATGTAATTCTATTAATACATTGTAATTGATCTTTATTTTCGAGAAGGAGAAGGAGAATGATTCCAATAATTTGAAGAAAAAGTATTTTTTATTTTTAAAATTCTTATTTCTTTTGTATTATGAATATTGCATATATTTAGTTGTGATTTAATTTTATTTAAAATTATATATCTAGTATCAGAGCAGGTATTTTCTTTTGGGTTAAATATTTAGTAGTTGGAATTTCGCCAAAGATTTATCATGTTAAATTCTAACTCCTTCCCCATTCCAGAATTTGATGAAAATGAGTATGATTATTTGTATATCAAAATGATAACTTTTTTATAGGAAAAGATTTGTAGGAGATTATTAAATCGGGTTATGTAGAGCTAGCTGATAAGAATGTCCTCATAGTAAATGATAAAATAACTAAGAAGGAGGCTAGAAGAAGAATGCTCGAGCCTTATTTCATATTCAAATAGCTCTAGATAAGAGCCTATTTTCATGAATTATAGGAGCATAGACAATAGAGGTTTCTTGGAAGACTCTAAAAGAAGCTTACCAAGGTAGTGATCAAGTCAATGTTGTCAAGTTATAGACATTGAAGAGAGAATTTAAGAATTTGAAGATGCAACAAGATGAAAGTGTGAGTACCTATTGTGTCAGAGTAAAAGATGTGGTAAATAAGATGGCTACACTTAGTGAAATTTTTAACAATGAGGTTCTGATCAAAAAGGTGTTGAGGACTCTCACACAAAGGTGGAAACATGTTACCATAATCATAGAAGAAAGAAAGAATTTGTCTACCCTTAAATTTGATCATCTAGTTGGATCTTTAATGTCTCATGAAGAAAGATTGAGAGATTCATTTGGAGAAAGTGATGAGAAATATTTTTCTTCCAAATTACAAATCACAAAGAATGAAGATGTCAATAGTAACATCAAAAGTAATCAAGGCCAAGGTAGAGGTCAAAATCAAAATTACTCAAGAGGAAATAGAGACAGAGGTGGTTTCTGAGGAAGAACTAGTTTTAGAGGAAGAGGTAGAGGCTGATTTGATAAAATAAATATCTAGTGTTATCATTGTAATAGGTATGGCTAATTTAATTATGAGTGTAGATTAAAATAAGGTAATAATGATAAAAGTGTTCATTATGCTCAAGAAGGTGATGAGAATCTTCTAGATAATTTATTTTTATCTTATGACAAAGCTGAAAATGTTTCTAAAGATGTTTAGTATTTAGATTTGAGATGTTCTAACCACATGTGAGGGAATGAAATTTTTTTTATATAATGGATGAAATTTTTAAATCCAAGATCAATCTTGGTGATGACAAATCATTGGAGGTTGCTGCAAAAGGAGCTATGGAAGTCCATACAATAGAAGGTTTGAAAAGTGTTAATGATATTTATTACACTCCAAATTTAAAGCATAATTTGTTGGCTGTTAGACAATTATGTGAGAAGAATTATAAAGTTGTATTTGAAAAACAATAATGTGTAATTTATGATAAGAATAAGGGAAATAGGGTGGTAACAATTGTGCCTATGTCAAAGAATAGGATGTTCCCATTGAAGTTTGGTGAACATAACAAGAACCTTGTCAATATGGCAGATGAGGATACAAGTTGGTTGTGGCATCTCAGGTATGGGCATTTAAATTTTCATAGTTTGAAGATTATAACATCAAAAGTATTAGTTTCTGGTTTGCCTAACGCTGAAGAGCATAAGGAAGTTTATGAAGGATGTGCTAAAGGAAAACATGCAAGAGAGAAATTTCCAAAAGGCAATGCATGGAAGGCTCATTATCCACTCCAGTTAGTTCATTCAAACATTTGTGGTCCTATGTAGATAAAGAGTTTGGGTAAATCATCACATTTCATTACTTTTATTGATGATTACTCATGACAGTTTTGGGTTTATTTTTTGAAGACTAAAGGTGAAGCTCTTCAAACATTCAAGAGGCTTAAATCCCTTGTAGAAAATGATAAAAGGTGCAAAATCAAATGCTTAAGGACTGATCATAGAGGAGAATTTTATTAAAAATCCTTTCAAGGTTATTAATATATGCATGGCATTAGAATACAACTAATCACTGCATATATACCTCAAAAAAATGGTGTAGCTGAAAGGAAGAATCGTATAGTGGTGGAGATGGCACGAAACATACTACAAACAAAGGGATTAAGAAATTATTTTTGGGGAGATGCAGTTGCTACAAAAGTATATATTCTCAATCAGAGTCCCACTAGTGCACTTAACAGGATGACTTTGTATGAATCCTGGTATGAGAAAAATCCAAATGTTAATTATTTCAAAGTTTTTGGTTTCTTAGCCTATGTTCATGTTACTAATCAAAAGAGGCAAAAGTTAGATCCCAAAAGTGAGTAATGTATTTTTTTTGGATATAGTGAGGAAATTAAGGCTTATACTTTATATAATCCTCTCACTAAAAGGATTATTGTGTCAAGAGATGTGATTTTTGAATAAAAGGGAGTTTATGGTCATCAAAAAGGCCATATGGAGAAGTCAAAATCTATTTTAAATGAAGTTATTATGGATGATATTGATCATGGGCAACCCACTAATATTTCTATTCCAAGTACTAAAAATCCACCAAGTAATCCCTCATCTAGTTGTTCAATTCCAAGTGTATGTCTAGATTCAAGTCCTGGTTCTACAAGGTAATAAGATTAAATGACATTTATCAAAGGAGTTCAAATCAAGCACATGAAGAAAATCCAAGAGGTGAGACACTGAATTTTGCTTTACTTACCAAGGATGATTTTGAACCATCATGTTTTGAAGATGCATATACTAATGAATTTTGGATGCAATAAATACAAGAAGAGATGGATTATATTCATAGGAATGACACTTGGGAGCTTACAAAGCTTCCACAAGATAAGAAGAAGATTGGCACCAAATGGGTCTATAATACTAAGTGTAATAGTGATGGAAGTGTTGAAAGGCATAAGCCAAGATTAGTTTCTAAAGGCTTCACACAGAAGTATGGCATTGATTATGAAGAGATATTTTCACCAGTAGCAAGAGAAGAGACTATTAGAATGCTGATTTCATTAGCAGCTCAAAATAATTAGAGCATCCATCATATGGATGTGAAAAATGCCTTCTTGAATGGGTACTTAGAAGAAGAAGAAGTATATGTGGAATAACCCTAAGGTTTTGAAATTCAAGGAAAATAAAATCATTTCTATAAGTTAAATAATGTTTTGTATGGCCTCAAACATGCACCAAGAGCATTGTATGCTAGGATTGATGGATATTTTCAAGAGAATGACTTTCAAAGAAGTAAGAGTGAACCTACCCTTTAGAAAAAACAAGAAGGTAATAATATTCTATTTCTATGTTTGTATGTTGATGACTTGTTGTATATGGGTAGCAGTTCTATGATGAAGGATGAATTCAAAGTTTCCATTATGAATCAATTTGAGATGAAAGATTTAGGCTTCATGAAATATTTTTTAGGAATGGAGGTTTATCAAAGGGAGGATAAATTTTTTATTTGTCAAACAAAGTATGCTAAATATATGTTGAATAAATTTGATATAGTTGATTGTAAACCACTCTCCACTCCAGTTTCTCATGGTGTTGTGTTGTGTAGAGATGATGGTGCTGAAAGAGTTGATGAGACAACCTATAGAAGTATTGTTGGAAGATTAATGTTTCTAACTCATACAAGACTTTATATTGCTTATTTAGTTTCACTTGTTTCAAGGTACATGGTAGAGCCATCAGAAATACATATGAAGGTAGCCAAGAGAATTTTGAGGTATGTGAAAGGCACTCTAGATTTTGGTATTCATTACTACACTTATAAAAGGTTTAGTCTTGTTAGTTTTAGTGATTTTATTGGGGAGGTAGTTTGGATGATCAAAAGTCAACATCTAGGAATTATTTTTCTTTTGGTTCTAGTTTGATTACCTGGAGCTCAAAGAAGCAAAGTATAGTTACCCTTTCTTCTACAGAAGCAGAGTATGTTGTAGTCACTTCAACAGGTACATAAGCATTATGGCTTAGAAAACTTCTTGAAGAAATTGGAGAGATTCAAGTTTAGCCCATAGTTATTTTTTATAACATTAGTGCTATTAAATTGGCCAAGAATCCAATCCATCACAATGGGATAAAACATTTTGATTTAAAACATCATTTTATCTGAGATTTAGTGTAAAAGAAGGTAGCAGAATTGATATACATCAACACTAAAAAACAATTAGTAGATATCTTCACTAACACAGTTGCAACGGATCAATTTCTGAAACTCAGAGATCAAATTGTGAGCCCTCTCAGCATCAAGGGGGAGTATGTTGAAAAGTGATGCTAAAGTGCAGTTCACTCAGTTATATTTTTAGACTATTAGTGTAAATTTAGTTTGCATGAACAGTTTTTGTGGAGGTAAATTTATATAGTTAGTTAATTTTTAGTTAATATATTTTTAGAAAAAAATAAAGCCTTAAAAAGGCTAGAGTTGTTTTTAGTTGATAGTACATGCAAATTATTATTCATATAAATTTAAAATATATTATTTAATAATTAGAAAAACATGTTCACATGGAATTATTTTTATACATTGTAATTGATCTTTATTTTCAAGGAGAAGAAGGAGAATGTTTCCAATAATTTGAAGAAGAAGTATTTTTTTTATTTTTGGAATTCTTGTTTCTTATGTATTACGAATAGTGCATATATTTGGCTATGAATTAATTTTATTTAAAATTCTACATCTTGTGATTTTTAGATTAGATTCATATGCTTCCAAAATCATGGCTGAAAAATGATGCATATTCATTATTGATTGTGGTCACCACAGATTATTTTTGATGGACGATCCCAAAAAGTAAAAGGAAAGATAATGGAAGCATTTTAAATTTTCAAAAAGTTTAGTAATAAATCCTATGTTCAATTATAATATTATGTCTGTGGGATGGTGGCATGTTTATGAGGCATGTTTTAGCTTCAAATCTTGAACAGTGAGTATATCAAAATTCAAAATATTCTAAAAACAAAATCTTAAAAAGACACTGTGCATCGGCGCTTAGGGTGAAGAACCAATATCATGTTTTATCTTTCTTTTAAATCTATATGAAGGTCTAATTATTATTTGGAGCTTAGAGTGAAGAACTTATATTTGAACTTATTGTGTGTGTTCTGCTTGTTGACCTTGTTGATTGGAAAGCCAATGATAATTTTGCATTTCACATTGAAAAAATACACTCAATTTTTACTGTGCATGTTTTAAAAATTGTCTTCAGCTGCAGAGTAGTCTAAGTATTGTGGGTTGCTGTAAACCATTTGGAAATCCGACCTGCAGCTTGTTGGTTTCTAGCCAGCTGATCATCCTTTTGTGTGAGTTTTTTAGTCTCTAGTTTATCTTGTATATAACTTTCAGCTAGATTAAAAAAAATTTAGGTAGTTATATGCATTGTAATGTCTTACAATATGTACTGCAATTTGACCCTCATTTTTTCTCCTATTTTTCTACTTACTTATCTAAGATGCACTGTCATAAAAAACCCATGTAATTAAAATATGGTCACAGTCTATATACTGTAAGTAATCCTATAGTCTAAATACACTTAAATGTGTTATCGTAAAGGCAAAGGTAATAAAACAAGATGAAAAAATAAAGCTACAGCTTTTCAAACTAATTAATTGATCATCAAAAAGAGAAAAAATAGAGCAAAAGTATATAATTGCTACATCAATACTGAAAATTTATTCAACTCTTTCTCTCATACATATGATTACAAAACCCTCTTTAAATAGAGGACTGTGGTATAATAAAATAGTGGGATATTTTAACTAAACTCAACCCTATTATTAGTTACAATTGTAACTGCTCATGCAAACTAGGGTTATTCAATTCCTAAGAACACTTATTCTATGCAAAATAAAACTGAACTGAAGTTTATTTTTTTTCTAGTTTTTTCCACCATGTGCATGTAAATGGAAGAAATTATTTTTATTATTCTCACACTCCCCTTTAATTTATACCATTGATTATCTCACCATTTACAATCCCTAAACTTTGTCTTAAATATTCAAATACATCCTTTGCCAATGGCTTGGTAAATATATTTGCTAATTGATCTTTAGATCTACAAAATTTCAGTTGAATTTCACCATCATTCACCAATTCTATGATAGAATGATATCTTGTATTAATATACTTGGTCCTCTTGTGAAACACATGATTCTTTGACAATGAAATTGCTGATTTGTTGTCACAAAAGATGGATGTTGGCTCCTCTTGATCTTTCAATAGATCTATCAAAACTTTTATCATCCAAATTATTTGACATGTTGTTGATGTAGCTGCAACATATTCTACTTCATCTAATGAAAGAGTCACTATGGGTTGCTTCTTTGATGCCCATGAGACTACACATGTCCCACAATAAAAGACATATCCGTAAGTAATCTTCCTATCACCAATGCTACCTGCAACATCACTATCATTAAAATCATTCAATTAAAAATCATTAATTTTGGAATACAATATTCAATATCGTGTTGTTCCTACCACATATCTCAATATCCTCTTTCCCACTTGCCAATGTGAGTCTTTTGGCGACTCCAGGAGTCTTGAGATTAGACTAATCCCATAAATGATAGCTAGTCTTGTACCTGTAAGATACATCAAACTTCCAATTAAACTTTGTAATATTGTAGAATCAACATTAGACCCTTTATCTTCTTTTCTAACTTCAGTGCCTATATAACTGGTGTAGATGCTGGCTTAAAATTCAACATTTTAAACCTTTTTAACACATCCTTTGCATATTTTAATTGATTAATGAAAAAAAATTATCTGATTGAACAACTTCAATGCCCAAAAAATATTTTATCAAACCCAAATTTGTCATCTCCAATTCTTTCTTCATTGCTGATTTAAATGCATCTACAGACAAATTTCTTGTGAAAATCAAATAATCAGCATACAAACACACAATCAAAATCTAACCTTATTTATTAATCTATGTATAATGTGGTCTCACTCTTGCTTCTACTGAATCCATTGCTTTACACCTATGAATCAATCTTGTTATACAATGCTCTTGGTTCTTGTTTGAGGCCATACACAGCCTTCTTCAATTTATAGACCTTTTCTTCGTGTCCATGCACTTCATAACTTAGTAGTTTCTTCACATACACTTCTTCCTTTAGAAAACTATTTTAAAATTTTGATTTGACATCTATTTGAAAAAATTTCTAATTATTCTATGCAGCAATTATTAAAACCATTTTAACAGTATCAAGTCTAGTAACTGGAGCAAATGTCTCATTATAATTAATTCCATAATTTTGTGCAAAACCTTTCGCTACTAACCTTACCTTGTATTTTTCAATCTTAATTTTTGTATTAAATTTAGTTTTGTAAACCCATTTAACTCAAATAAAATCTTTACTTTTAACTATCTCTCATGTGTGATTTCTTTCAATGGAGTCCATTTCTTCATCCATAGCTTTGATCCAATGTTCCTCCTTAACTACTTCTTCAAAATTTATAAGATCATGAGAGAATAAAGAAAAAATTGAACATAAATCCAACTTATCCTCTCCTTGATTATATATCTCTTTCAAACTTCTCATTTTCTTACCTTTATATTTTTACCTTAATAAGATAAGAGTAGGATCTGATTCATCACTTACTTGTGAAGTAGGAGTAGGATGATGTGCATGACATGATGATTCACCTTGGTCAACATTTTGTGGAGTTTTTGATGGTGTAATTGATCTTACTTATGGATTGGATTGATCATCTTGCATAATTTGCTTTTCATTTTCTTCTTCATTATGTGGATTGGTGCTTCAATTGTGACTAATTTGTCAAGGCTTCCATCCCATGCTTCTTCTTCCTTAATTTTATATCTCTATTAACATTCACATTCTTTAAAATAGGGTTACATAGTTTATAGGCTTTTGATTGTTCACTATAACCAATGAAAATATATTTCTCACTTTTATCATCTAATTTTCTTCTTAATTTTGATGGTACAAGAGAATAGGCTATACATCAAAAAATTTGAAATGATTTACACTATGTTTCTTACCACTCCATGCTTCTTGTGGAATTTGATCCTTGACACTCTTTGTTGGGCTTATATTCAAAATATATATTACACATGTTATTTCTTTTGCCCAATATTCATTTGATAAATGTTTAGCCTTCAACATGCTTTTAACCATCTCCATGATTGTTATATTCTTTCTTTTTGATACACTATTCTATTATGGGGTGTACCTTGTAGTTAATTGTCTTTTAATGCCATAATATCTACAAAAATATTGAAATTCATTAGACATATATTCACCTCCTCTATCTAATCTAAGTACCTTGATGTAATTACCACTTTGATTTTCCACCATAGACTTGAACTCCTTGAATTTACTAAAGGCTTAAGATTTTTGCTTGAGAAAATATACCCATGTCTTCCTGGTAAAATCATTAATTAAAGTTAGAAAGTAAGTCCTACCTCCAAATTCTGGAATTTGTATTTGCCAACATAAATCACTATGAACTATCTCCAATAATACCCTTGCTCTATATGAGATTCCTACACAAAAACTCTCTCTATGTTATTTTGCCAAAATGCAACTCTCACATGAACTGGTTGGTTGCTCTATAGGTGGAATCCTTTCACCATTTATTTCTTTTGTAACAAACTCAAACCTCTAAAATGTAAATGCCCATATCTCAAATGGCATAGCCATGATTGGTTTAAACATAAAGTTTTGAAATTGACTTCTTTTGCTCCTTGGATGGACTGAAATTTAAGGGAAAACATCCAATTCATGGTCATATCCACTCTTGAAATCAACATGTCATTTGGAAATATATCTGATATAGTGCAAAATTCATTCATAAAATATACCATGTAACGTGTTTGTACTAGTTTCTCAACACTCATAAGATTATGATTTAGTCTATGTAAAAAATAAACATCAGGGATAAATTTTCTTTCACCATTTTTTGTCAAAATATTTATTACACCTTTAACCATTATATCCACTTTATTATCATTTCCTAATTTCACTTCAAAATTTATTGAATCATCAATCATATGATTACTGTATCCACTATCTAAAAACTAGATATTTCTAGTGCTCTCTTGAGCAACATTACATGTGATGAACATACTCTCAGAATTAGATCTAAATTTATTTGTATAATTATCATTTTTCTTTTCCACATCTCCTTGTTTCTTTCTACATTGATATGCATAATGTCCATATTTTTTGAAATAATAACACTGAATGTTAGATTTATCAAACATCTGTGAATGATTTTGAAAATGATTGTTTCGACGTCCTATATTGTTTTAGTTCTAATTATTCCTTTCACCTTGATCTAAATTATTGTTTTCACCTTGATCTATATCACTTCTACCATCTTCGTCTATGCCTTTACCTCTACCTCTTCTTCTGCAGCTTGACCTTCCTTATCCTCTATCAAATAATACTTGAGACTTGAAAGCATTCTCAAAATAAGTAGTGTTATCTCTTTTCATTCTAGACTCACGTGTTAACAAGGATATCATTAATTCATCTATAGATAACTATCTTAAATCTTTGGATTCCTTAATTTTTACTACTATAGTATCAAATTTACTGGACAAACTCTTGAGAATACTTTCTATAATATTTTGATCCATTAATTATTCTCTATTAAATCTAATTTGATTTAAAAGATTCATGCCCTAACTTATAAATTGGTCTACAAAATTTGATTCACTCATTTGAAAATTTTCAAAATTTCTTCTAAGAGATTGCAGTTTAGCAACTTTCACCTTTGTAATACCCTAATAGGTTTTCTCCAAAATATCCCATGCCCTCTTGGATCTTGTTGTTGCTATAACTCTAGGAAATATGGACTCATCCATTGCTTGATGAATAAAAATAGTGCTTTTTCATCCTTTTTCTTGTTGTCTCTAAGTTGATTTTTTTCTCCCTATGGTGATGCTTGAAAGGTTGTCTGATCCCGTGGTTCTGCAAAATCATTTTCTACCAAATCCTAAACATCTTTTGTACAATATAAATTTCTGATCTTAGTTGCCCAAAAATCATAATTATTACCATTGAAAATAGAAATTTGGAGCAAACTAATGTTATTGCTTATTGCCATGATTTACTATAGTAGTAAAAATAATCCTTACAAAATTCAACAACAATCAACCTGGGTCAGATACCAATCTATTGTAAAGGTAAAGGTAATAAAAATAATATACAAAAATAAAGCTACAGTGTTTCACATTAATTCATCGATGATAAAATAGATAAAAAATAGAGCAACAATATATAATTGCTAAAGCAATACTAAAAACTTACTCAACTTTTTATCTCATACAAATGATTACAAAACTCTCTTTAAATAGAGGACTGTGGTATAATAGAATAGCAAACTATTTTAACTAAACTTAACTCTATTATTAGTTATAATTGTAACTGCTAACATAAACTGGGGTTATTCAATTTCTATGAACACTTATTCTATGCAAAATAAAACTGAACTAAAGTTTTTTTTTTTTTAGTTTTCTTCACCACATGCATGCAAATAGGAGAAATTATTTTGATTATTCTAACATGTGTTTAAGCAGAATTTTTCTTTCTTTTATCTTACAAAAAAATAGTATCATTTTTTTTGGTTATATAGGGGAATCCGTAACAATCTTTCATTTTTACTATCAGTTAATAGTTTTAATTTATAAAACTCCCATTATAATCCCTGCTTCAGTAAAAAAGACCTATGGTAACTCAATTTGAAATTGTTGGTTTTTTTATTTAGAAAAATCATCTTGCTGATATTGTGTCTTTATGTACATCTATATTAGATAACAAAGTTATCCACTGGTATTTAATAAAGTAAATTATATCTAATGTGAAAATTAAAAGTTTCATGGCAATCATCTTAATCTGCACTTTTAGTATCTATATTATGTTATATGCAACTTCCTACTAGATTTAAAATTTTAGGTTTTATATACACCATAATGTCTTAAAATAGGCATTATGGTGTATATTATGCCTAAAATTTAATACTTTTAAATATAACTGATCATACTTTTAACCCTATTTTTTTCTCTTACTACTCTTGTTTTATCTTTGAGAAACAATGGTCTAAATAATCATGTAATCAAAATATAATAATGACAATCTCATACATTGTAAACAACACTACAATTTAAATACACTGAAATATGTGAAGTAAAACTTTTCTCTCCTTTCTCTAAAAATAAATGTCTTACTGATAATATATTTTAAGTGTTTTACTCACATCTATTTTAGATTACAATATTATCCATTGATATATGACAGTTGAAGGTTACCAAATTTTCTATAATCTTTTCTTATGGTTTTCTACTTTCATTAACTTCTCATTTTATCTTTCTTAAAAACTTCCTTTCTTATGATCTGATGCTTCTTATTATATTAATCTTTGATTTTTTGTATGATGGTGTTGTAATGTGGCAAAGGACTTTATGGTGGTCTTGTATTATTTAATAAATTTAAACTTATAAAAGAGATTGTATTATTTAAGAAATTTAAACATATAAAAGAGATTGAATTATTACTTGAGTTGAGGAAAAACAAAATCATTTATATTTGCAAATTTATGGACCAATTTAAAATATTAAAATTAAAAAGACTCTAACTATTTTTTTTTTAAAACTTCAATAAAAAGTTCATATTATGAGAACAAAACCATTAATAAAAAGCTGTGAAAAGCCATTCAATAATGTTTTAAAAGTTTTTAGAACTACAAAGGGTTGGTTCATATATGTTCTACTAGACTTGAATTGGGTCATATTTATTAGTAATTTAAATCATATATTTTTACATTTTTTAATTGAAAAGATAAAATTAAAAATAAAATTCACCTCAATTTATACACATTTACACTATGAACAGGGTTCTTCCATATCATATATGCTTAACATTCATACAACAAGCACTTCTATTAGATAGTAGGGGCCCAATGTGGGTCAAGTGTGTGAGAGAATAAAATACAATAGAAAGATTGAATACTAAAATATAATAGATTTAATTTGAATAAATAAATGCCGAGTAGTAAATATTAACCCAAAAATTTAGAAAAAGATAAAAAAAACAACTACAATTGTTGGAAAATTAATTCTGCTCACACAAAAGCTTCAGAAAAATGCATATCATCATTGAAAAAAATATAGTAGCTATAGTTGTACATGAATTATATATACAAATGGTATGTCGTCTACTAATGAAATTTTGCTCGTTGTTTTTTGCACTATTTTTTTTTTGCTTCCTGTCTTTCAACTATACACATATCTTTCCAAAAAGGCTCCTAAATTCTTCTAGATTATTCTCTCCTTTTTTCATATGGATCAAGGAAAAGAGTAAATAAGTGAATATTTATGACTCACCCATGTTATATTTGATAATAGAAAAAGAACAATTAAATCATATCCTCTCTGATAGCTGAACAAATCAAGAAAGGATAAGCAGAATAACTTTAATTAAATTCCTAGTAGTTAAAAATTAATATTTTCCAATACTCCCCCTTAATTGAACTACTGGGAATCAAAAAAAAATTCAACATACTATGGAACATCCATATTTGCAACACATCTTTAGAGCATCATCTTTAGAGCACATCTTTAGAACATCCATCTTCAGAGCATGTATTCAGAGCACACCTTTGGAGCATCCATCTTTGGAGAACATCTTCAGATCTATATACATTTGTATGATCAAAAAATCCTAAACAACTTCATAAATATTGAAATGTCTCTTCTACCAATGGATTTATAAATATGTCAGCAAACTGATACTCAAGCCTACAAAACTCTTAGAAAATTTATTTGTTGTTGACAAGTTCTCTAATAAAATGGTACCTAGTATCAAGATGCTTATTTCTCTTATGAGAAACATGATTTTTAGACAATGTAATGGCTGAACTATTATCACAAATTATTTTAGTGGCTTCCTTTTTATCTTACATTAATTCTTTCAATATTCCTCACATCCAAACAGCTTGACATGCTTCACTAGTGGCTGCCACACACTCAACGTCCGCTGAAGAAAGAGTCACAATGGGTTGTTTCTTTGAATCCCATGACACAACACTTGTACCAAAGTGAGAAGCATAATCAGAATTACTTTTTATATCATCTATACTACCACCACAATCACTATCTATATATCCAACAAGATAGAAATCACCTAAATTAGAATATAGTATACCAAAGTTGTTTGTGTCGCTCACATACCTTAGTATTTTCTTATTCGCCTACAAATGAGAGTTTTTTGGAGACTCCATAAATATTGAAATTAAGATTACCCCATACATAATATCAGACTTTATGGACATCAAATACATAAGGCTTCCAACCAACCTCTTGAACAATCTAGGATCCACGCATGGTCCATCATCCTCCTTGTTTAGATTCAATCCCATCATGATTGGTGTTGGGGCTGCCTTGCGTTTTAACATATTAAATCTCTTCAAGATTTAGTTTTATTATTTGGATTGATAAATAAATATACCATCATTTTATTGATGCACTTTTATGCCCAAAAAATATCTCATAAGCCCCAAATTAGTCATTTTAAATTCACTCTTCATTGTTGTTTTGAAAGCATCTATGCTAAGATCACTGGTAAAGATTAGATCATCTACATAAAAAAAATTAAGATGTTACCTTACTTAGTTACTTTAATGTAAAAGTTTGGATGATAATTACTTATTTTTAAACTATTTTAAATGAGATAGGAGTCAATGTAGTTGTACTAAGCTCTAGAAGCTTGCTTTAATCCATAAAGTGCCTTATTCAACCTATATACATTATTTTCATGACCTAGTAACTCATAGCCATGTGGTTGTTCAACATACACTTCTTCCTCTAGATATCCATTTAAAAGTGTTGACTTGACATATATTTGGTACACAGACCACTTGTTGTGGGCAATAATAGCCAATAAGGTCCTAACTATGTCCAACCGTATAATATGGGCAAATGTTTCATTGAAATATATTCCAGGATATTATGTGAAGCCCATTCCAACTAGATTTGATTTATGATTTTGTATTTTTACATTATCATCTTGTTTATTTCTATAAATCCACTTTACACATATTACATCCTTGCCTTCAGGAAACTCAACCAAATTCCATGTTTGGTTTTTCTCAATGGACTCATTCTCTTCATCCATGGTTTGTGCCAATGTATCATCACTCAAAGCCTCTTAAATTTTTAATGGATCATCTATATGATAAAATAAAGCAAAGACTGAAAATGAATTACTTATATCAACATTATACAACTCAATCAAACTCCTTGTTTTTTATGGTTGCATGCTTGCTAGAGTTGGATCTAAAGATGTAGAACTACTTGGAGTGCTAGCTAGAGTTGAGCCAAGGGTGTTGGTTGATGTATATTTTTCTTGTGTTTACCTATGTAGTTTCTTGTAATCATGGTGTGGCTACCAACATTGAATATCTCTTTGCTATAAATGGGGGTATAGCTTGAGCTACAACTTGTGGTGTTATCTTGGGAGTGGAAGGGGTTATTGCTTGAGTTTTACTTAATGATGGAAATACTTCATCTGACATATCATCATGAGGAACAATAGGAATAATGTTTACAGTCATCTCTACACTTCCATCCCATGCTTCATTCTCTCTAAACTAAATATCATAACTGATTATAACCTTCCTAGTGATAGGATTAAACAACTTATATGCCTTTGTATTCTCTGAATATCTAAAAAATATACATTTTTATCCTTTATGGTTTAACTTATTCCTTAATGAATCTGGAACGTGTTCATATGCAACATATCCAAATACCTTAAAATGAGAAACAATATGTTTCTTTCTTGTCCAAGCCTCTTGAGGGACTTTGTTCTTCACACTCTTTTTTGAGCACCTCTTCATGATATAAACAGCAGTTACCACTATTTCAACCCAATATTCATTAGGTAAATGTGAAGCTACCAACATACTACACACCATCTCCATAATGGTTCATTTATTTCTCTCTACCACACCATTTTGTTGAGGTGTATAATAGGCTGTAAATTGTTTTTGTATGACATGTAATCTACAAAAATTTAGAAAATCATTAGAGATATATTCACCACCTCTATCTATCCTAAAAAACTTGATGTAGTGTCCACTTTAATTCTCCAAAAGTGCCTTGAAATACTAAAAATAATAAAATGCATTAGACTTATGTTTTAAGAAGTATAACCAAGTTTTCCTTGTGAAGTCATCAATAAAATTAAGGAAATTAGTGAAACCTCATATATATGGTGTTTGCATTTGTCCAAATATATTTGAGCAATAAATCCCAATTTTTTTCTTACTCTTATTGATTTTCCAATCGAGAAATACTATCTATGGTGTTTGCCCAAGATACAACCTTCACAAAACTCTTTCTAGTATCTCAATAATGGAAAACCTTTTACCATGTTATTCATATGTAGTGTCTTTAGCCCTTCAAAGTTCAAATTCACAAATCTAAAATTACACAACCAATATTCATCATTTACAACTAATTAAAAATTTGTTCCAATTTCTTCACCACTTCCTTTTGCTTCTACGAAGCTGAATTTATTTCCCCAGAATGTGCATTGGTTTGCTCTAGAGTTGAATTGGCTAAATCTAAAAAATTCATTTTAAATTTTGATTTTTTATATTTTTTCTTAAAGGTAGTTCCAAATTTTACATTATTTGTCTTATGAACAACTTGGTCTATTTTTTCCTTCATATCTGGCACTATCCTCAAGGGAAACATCATGTTTCTAGTCATTTGCACTTTGGCAATCAGTTATGTGTCTGGAAACATGTCCATAATCACACACTCATTATTTTCCATATACACTATATAGATTTATTTTACCATCTATTTTATACTCATTATGTTATGTTTTATACCACCAATATAATACACATCATGCATAACTTTCTACTCCCCCTATTTTTTAAGAGTATTAGCTATACCTTTAATCAAAATGGTGGCCTTGTTGTTGTTACCAAGTATGGAATCAATTTTAAATGATTAATCCAAGATATAAAACAAATATATGTTACCTATCATGTGAATACTAAAATTGGAATCCAAATACCATATGTCACATGGGCTCTCTTGGACTAAATTGCACTCAACGGGGGAGTTTCTAGAAATTGTTTCAGTAATCCTGGTGCATGCAATAAACATAGTGCTTGTAGGAGTTTTACTTTACTAATTTTTAATTCGTTTGTGTTGTTCATACTATTTATTCTTGCATTCATTAGCATAATTCCAAAATTTACTAAAATAATTACATTGAATATATGATTTTTCAAACCTTGGGCCACCTGGGTGACTAAATTTTTGATTTTAACCTCTACCACCAACATTTGTAGGACTACTGCTACATCCACCTCTAGGATAACTTCTCCCTCTACCTCTAAGACAAACTTTCCATCATCATCTTCCATAGATTATAGTTGACTGAGATGAAAAAGCATTTTCCAATGAGATGTTTGACATGTTGAGTCTATATTCATGATTGATGAGAGAGAAATGAAGCTCATCAATAAAAAATTGACTCAAGTCTTTGGTTTCCTCTAAATCCACAACTAGAGGGTAAAATTTAGAAATAATACTTCTAATCACCTTATCAATAATCTTTGTATCATTTATGACCTCTCCATGATATTTGAATTTATTCATCAAACCAACATGTGTAAACAAAAATTTGACTGAATCTGAGTCTTTCCTTGATAAAATTTCAAAATCTATTCTAAGGAGCTATAATTTAGTTGTATTTACCTTAATAAATAATTTTTAGTGTATTCGATGCCTCATTGGCTTGCTTTGTTGCTGCTACTCTTGGGACTATGCTCTCATGCATTGCTTGATGTATATAGAATAAAGCTTTCTCATCCTTCTTCCTCTATTCTTTCAAAGTGTCTTTATTTGCTTGTGTAAGGGAATTATATGTTACCTCATCTACTGGTTCCACATAAACATTTTCAACTATATCCCATATGATTTAAGACTGAAACAAAGCTTTCATGGTTAAAGACTAATACTCATAATTCTTTCATGTGAAAACTGGGTTTGTAAAGTGGACAAAAATGCACCAGATGTGGAAGCCACTAATGGATTTTAAAATAACTCAAAAATAATGGAAGGATAGAGGTTCCTTTGGCTCTGATACCAATTTTTGAGAAGCAAAATTACAACAAGTAACGTAGATACTAGAACACAATAGATTTAATTTGAATAAATAAAAGTAGAGTATTAAATATAAACTCAAAAATTTAGAAGAAGATAAACAAAATAGCTACAGTTGTTATAAATTAATTCTACTCATAGAAAAACTTAATCAAAACACATATCTTCATTTAAAAACATGCAACAAGTAAAACTACACATAAACTACATATACAAATGGTATGTCCTCTACTAAGGAAATTTTGTTTATTGTTTTTTAGACTTTTTTTTGGTTCCCATCTTTTTGATATATGCATATCTTCCAAAAAAGGATCCATCTAAATTATTCTATATTATTCTCTCCTTTTTGGATAGGGCTCAAGGAAAGGAGTGAATAAGTGAGTAGTTATGTTCACACATGCTTGATTTGATAATAAAAATAATAATTAAAGCATAACCTCTCAGATAACTGAGCAGATTAAGAAAGGACAAGAAGAATAATTTTCATTAAATGCCTAATAGTTAAAAATTAATATTTTCCAATAAGGTGTACCAGTAGCTTCTATTAAAACATTAAGAGATGTGGTGGGAATTATCTGGGATCTACTATTTTGTTCTTCACCCTTTTCTCTTGCTAGAACAATTACTACTTGTGCCTATTTCTTCTCATATTGTATATTTTCCTAGTTGCTTAAAAATTAAATAGTAGATGTGTTCAAGATGAATGGCATTATATTCATGGCTTAATGCTCAATAACATGTCCAATGATGTTGGATGCAAGCAACTTAACAAGTAGAACTTTTTAATGATGAATTAACACTAGACAACATAAATACACCTAATTTACAACTCTACCACCATTATAAATTAGAAAATAAATCATTATAATTTTTAAAAAAAAAAAATAGGTTGATAATGGATGGATGCCTATACATATGAATGAACCACATTGAAATTATTAGGGCTTGAGACCTTGCGAGGATGGCCTACCAACCTATTATGTTATTGTTACTACCTTATGAAAATAACTTTCATTATTTTATATTCATGATGCCTTGATGGGGATACCTATGGGGCGGCTTATGCATTTTTAAGTAATTCCATGATCATGCATTTATACAAACCCAATACATTTAAGTATAGTCCCTATGTTTTGTGAGTGTATCTAGTATATGTAAGTCTCTTTAATCTTCTAGATCAAGCTATACATTCAGATTTCTATTCTTCTCAACTACTAATTTTACAAGAAGGGATGGATTATATATAATCATTTTAATTTATTGGGTTCTTATATGATAAGGGATGGATCTTAATCTATATCCATATAGAATATTGTATCTACATTCTATTAAATCCTTGTGTTTTGTATAGAGACAAATTACACAATTCTAATAGAGTAAAGATAGTAAACAAATCCTATAAATTATAGTCTTTAAGTCAAAAACAAAATAAGAACACACTAAATCACATTTAAAATCCTTTTCCACAGTGAAAACCACTTAGATTTGACTTAAGAATTATTAAATATGACTCACTAAACAATAGTTGGATTTGAGACTCCTTCTTAAGTACTATATCTAAACAATAACATGCTTGCCATGAAAGGAGATAGAGATTATTACATTCAATTTCAACCTCTTTAATCAACTCAAACTTAGATCCCACCGTTTAACAATGACTTGCATTGGCATTATAAATGTTATTTTTAGACCTTTTCAAAGGCATATAATGGGGTTTTCACATGAAAAAACTCTTTGGTCTAGATTCTTTCCACTTGAAGTAATAATATCAAAGCTGAAATAAGAAACAATTAGAAATGGAGATTTATTTGGTCTTTTCTTTATATTTGGTAGGTATTATGTGTTGTATAAGTTTTTTTAGGAAATGTTTTGACTCAACCAAAATGTATTTTATTTTATACGTTTAACAAAAGTATTAAAATATTTAATTTTTGATAGATATCTATGATTCACATTTCTCTTAATTATTCCATTAGTTTATAATAATTCATCTTCCTTTATACTATTGTCATGTTTTATAATCATGACTACATTAAACATTTCATATTCTAAATATTCTAAGGCATTTACATAAGGTTATATACATCTATCAAATTATAATCGAAAGAACATATTTTTCATATATTATATACATTGAAAATATGATAATAAAAATGTTTGAAAATTTTGACGTATTTACAAAATACAATAATTGGTTAATAAAATGTCTCAAAAATATGCGATCACATGGAATGCAATGATTGTAAAATGTGAAAAACTAATTAATTAATATAGAAAAGTATCCTAACCAATTTTATAAAGATAAAACGGATTTTACATTCCATGATAGGAATGTAAGCAAACTATGACAACGTCCACAATAAACATAAACTATTTTTTAAAAGGTCTTAGTAAAATGTGGTCATATGAAATGTAATTATGAACTTAGTATACTTAGTTGTGTTTTATGAAGATTATAATATCTTATCATTATGTTTTAATATGTTATTATCTTAGCAGTATTACTCCATTAATCTAATATGAAAAAGTGTTGCATATTTTTTTAAGTTAATGGTTTGCATGTTTTGTAGAAACTTTGTTTTGGAAACTTTTGTTAGGTAATGTTTTGATTAAACCAAATGAATTTTTATAGGATCACATGATAATGTAATAATATATTTCATCATTTTTACATAAATTCTTCATATCTTTTGTAATCATTCTATTAGTTTATAAAATATCAATTTCCTTTTCTATGTTACCATCATTTTGTAATTTAAAGTGTATTAAAGAATTTGTACCTTTAATATTGCAATATTTATATATAAGTGTATGTACATCCATATTAAAGAATAATCAAAAGTAGATATTTATTAAATGGTTCACCTGATCCATTGTTTTATGTAGCAGGATATGAATAAAAATAGTTTTCTCAAGTTATTACATATAAGGAACAATATGATCTCTTAAATGATTTGATTCACCCTTTTGGAGATATAAATTTCACCATAGGTGTCCAAAAAATTGATATTGATACTAGTTTTATATCAACAACTTTAATTATATATGTGATTCAACCCATGGTGTGGGGGAAATACAAAGTTTCTCTTTGATTAACATGAATGTACAAATCAACTATGCCCATAATATGATGAATATGCATGTTACATCACAAACCTCACCTGCTTCACTTCCATTGATCAAACTATTTCAAATTTGAAAGATAAGGTTTTACAATTAGAGCACGGTGATTTTATAGTTAGTCATTCAATGGATTCACATGCTTTGCTTAATAATAATTTAGCCCAACTATTTTAATTTATCCCTTACATATGGATTTTATATCTCCTATAATTCCATTATATGATGGTAAATGTGATCTATAGAAATATTTTAGATCCTTGCATACATCATGCTTGGACTATACACTGAATAATAAATTACTAACCAAGTTATTATTTAGCAGTCTTAAGGAAAATGTTTTAAGGTGGTTATATGATCTCCCCTTATAATTCTTTAGAGTATTCAACCATTTGGAAAATTGGTTTCTAGCAATTTTCTCCATTGACATTGATGACAAATTATCTTATTCATTAATTATTAAACTCAAGAAAGGATTCAACAAGCAATCAATGACTATGTACCTTGGTTTATGGCTATGTTATCTAAGACGACCAATCCTATTGTAGATAATGAGACAATATATATCTTAAATGGAATCTTTCTTTCATCAGTTCATGATTCTATATTATTAAATAAATTTAATTATTTTGATGAGTTATACCATACAGTGATAGATATCTAAGTTAAGCTCATAGATTTGAAAAAACTCAAATGTATATATAATGCTACAACTAATCCAAGAAAAAGGTCTCAAAGAAAGCTAAGGTAAAAGTTCAAATAAAATGAAACTAATAAGGCATGGGGAAATGGCTAGTGCAGATCTCAAAATACAAATCAACTTCTCTTATCTAATCCATAGAAGAGGTAGTTTTCAAAATTACATAAAATACCTCACATATTATTACAAAGGTTACTTGAGTGCAACCTCATATCTCTCCCTCAACCATAATAGGTATACATGAGTATGATTTTCCCTAAGATTTATGATAGTAATGCATATTTTATATATATATATATATATATATATAATATATATATATATATGTGTGTGTGTGTGTGTGTGTGTGTGTGTGTGTGTGTGTGTGTGTGTGTGTGTGTGTGTGTGTGTGTGTGTGTGTGTGTGTGTGTGTGTGTGTGTGTGTGTGTGTGTGTGTGTGTGTGTGTGTGTGTGTGTGTAGGATACTATACAATTAGATGCTTAAATCTAAACAACAAGATATGATATCTCTTTGGTAATAAAATTATTGAGCCTATAATACATACAAATTATTCTTGACCACATCCAAATGGAAATATAAATTTAAATTTATTTTATCAATTTCCAAAGCATAATTAAATATGAAGGGATACTACTTAAGAGGTACATTGTACTTACACTACATATCCTCCTCCTTTGAAACATGGTCACCTATTTAAAAATATTATTGGTACACTTACATGCATATCATCACAATGTCATATTAATAAATTTGATGATAGTGAGGTTATTGAGGATGATTATATCTCAATTAATTATCTGTATAAGATTATATTAACTCTCACCCTATGTAGTTCATAATTTCATGGTTGATAATTATTTGTGCAAAAATATATGTATAATGAGACTTATCAACACTTTTGTATACACACAAAAGGTATACTAGATATAAGAAGAGTATTCAATGGATTTGATTTATGGATACATGACACTCTTAGGTGATTTATGCTACCTCTTCACATGGGATTTTTAATAGTGGATACTTTTGGTAGTATAAGTCAATGTATAAAATCATAGAGTATGTATGAATGACAAGTTTGTGATATGTAGTGTTTTTTATAGGGTCATTTTTTATGTATTCGACACATGATGGTATATCAAAATTATATAAGAAGATGAAAAGACTCATTTAGGATGGAAATTAAAGGTTATGAATGTTAAGCGAGAGAGCCTTTGTAAGACCTATAAATATTGCTATGTTGTAAAGGAAAAGATTTTTGAATTATCAAAGATTAACATAGAGATTTGGTGATGGGTCCATTTAATTTCATCTACAATGTTCTACGTGGATTTGTCCCCTAATCCATTTATTATGTTGATTAATATAATAATAGTGAGTGTTATATATATTATAAAATGAGTTTCAAGGAATATTCAGTAAGTATGAACTGAGTGAGTGAATTATATTTCATTATCCCCATATGAGTCTATGACTTTGTACTTAAAGTTGCACAAACAAATCTTAACATGTTCTAATTGTAATTTATCGGAACCTCTACTAAAAATGGTGCAATGAGTGTAGATTTGAAACATGTTGAATGCCTACTAGATCAGAGAGATTTATAACAATGGTTGAATGAGATAATAAAAAAAACATCATAGAAAAAGAGGCTAGACAAATTGCAAGTACCATAAAGAATATTCTAACTGAGCACATTCATGAAGAAATATAGGAATTTTTATAATGTGAGGTTCCTAAAATTTTATCCACCTAGTTGTCAATACTACAATATTAATGATTTAGGTCAAGGGAAACATAACACTTTATCTAGACTAAATAAATGGTAGAAATATTGTGAAGCCTTAACAATGATTGGATGCATGTGATAAACCATTGGCTAAAAAGCATTATTTAAAAATACATCACTAATTTTTGTATACAAGTGTACATTACATTTTAAGTTGCACAATATTTATGTGTTATAAGAATCATAAGTAAATTTATATAGTGACTACTAATACTTATTAATATGTTAGTTATGGAGAAGGCCATGATGTCAATGTTGGTCCATATGGAGTAGTAATCTAGGGCACTACAAGGGTGTAGATTAAAGAGAGTGACTAATGAGGAATTGAAGGATGAAACTATAATGTCCCCTAGTTCCTAATGGATCCTTTTGTTGGAGAATTGATAGCTTATTTTATTCCCATAGGCTAAGTCGGGTAATTTAAGTGAATAATAGTGTGTGGATCATTATTCACCAATTATTATTCATTGACACTATTCATAGATCACTATTCATGAGTGATTGTGCATGATGACATGGCATAGTATTGATGTGTCATAGGGTGGTGTGGCTTGGACCACATAGTAAATTTTAATGTTAAAAATAGAGGAGAGAGAAGTGTGGTGCAATTCTCCACTTGGCCATGTGAAAGGAATAGTAGAGCATGTGAAGAGACAAATTGATTAAGAATTACTTTAGTGCACATAGTAAAAGTCAAAAGAAGATCATGAATATCCCTTACACATATGAGAGAGAGACCCCTTGTACATATGAAAAACAAATTGAATGATAATCATGTGGGGGCACATGGAAAAGTCAAAATAATATCCCTTACACATGTGTGAGAAAGAGATAGACTCTTTGCACATGTGTGATACAACATGTACTATTAATGAATAGTGATACCACTTCAAAGTGTGGAGAAAATTTTTCTCTCTCATCTTATTCCCTCTATTTTTCCTTCTCTTTTCATTTCTATAAGTATGACACTTCTCCATTGTAAATGCATCTTTTTGCAAACACATCTTCCCTAAAAAATCCATGTGAGTCCTAGATTTTTGCATGGTGTTTCATCTCCATGGCACTATCTAAAAATCCATGTGAGTCCCTCAAATGTCTCTTTTAGGGGTTATGTTTAATTTTTTTTTGGAAGAAAGGTGGAATCTCTAGGATTTTAACCTAAATGTGGCAGCCCACCTATGTAATCTCTAATTTGATATTTTCTCAGCTCATATATGAAGTCATGTCTTAGTATTCTCTCCTAAATGACCAAAATTAATACAACTCTTGCTGACTAGGACTCCTCCAAATAAGCATTTTATTCACCTATGATCTTCTCTCCTCTGGCAGCAAGATTCACAGCTTTTCCATCTTCCATTTGAATACCTTCCACTGTACATCGTTCCTGAGCTTGTGGTTCACTTTTAGGTTTTATGTCTTTAATTTTTTTTTAATATTTTTGAAGTGTTAGGTTCTACTATGTTTGTGGATTTTACTATATTTTATGTGGTATGTATCATATTTTTAGGTTCCATATTTATTTTTCATCTTTATGTTTAGAATAATACATGTTTTTTTGGGTTTAACATTATCTATTGTTATTGTTTAGTCTTAGATAATAGTTTTTTTTATTTTTATTTTTTTATTTTAAATATTGTAACTTCTTACATATTTATAATATGTGTTATGTGGTAGGTCTTTTTAAAAATATATATATTTATTAGGTCAGAACATTTTTTTAAGGTGTTACGTCATATTTAGTTGTCATTAGTATTTTGTCATTTTGTATTTGTATTTTTGAGTAAGTGTGTCTAGATTTAGTAGTTTTATAGTCTTTAGTAAAAACCATTATATATGTGATAATCATCATTCGTGTGTATGTCAATATAGGTTTTTTTCTGTCATTTTTTAGTATGATTGTCAAAGTCTATTTTTTCTTTAAGTGTTGTATCTAAAGTTTACATTCACCTTTAGATTTTGAGTCAAGTTTAATCTAAATTACAAGCTTCAAATAAGCCTAAGAAGGTATTCTTAAATAAAATAAGGATTGCTTGTAATCGAATGCATTAACAGTTGAAATTGACATTCAAATTTCTCAACCTATATTAGAACTAAGGGTTGAATGTTAGGAAATAGTCATAACATGCAAAAATAAATTATTATAGAATAAAAGAGTTTTTGTACGTATAAAAATAACTCATTAGGATAGGAGTTTGTTGAAGGATATTAAGATATTTTAAAGGCTTTAGATGAAGAAGATCCCCTAGATTTTAGGATCCCTCTTTCCTATTTATGTAACCTATGTTCATTCAATAAACACGTGTTGATTGACCAAAATATTATGTCATTCACACATTCAAAGCCTTTGGATCTTCACAAAAATAGGGTAACACCACAATATTATGTGCTTTACACATTCGTATTGTTAGTGATCCTATTATTTAGGGATCTTTGTTAGTTTGTTTTTCCCTATTTGTGATCTTCTAATATTGTATAAATAGTTCTTGTGTAACCTTTTCTAAGTTACTTGAATACAAATATTATTTGTGATCTTACATTTGGTTTCAAAATGAATAGATCTAGGAACCTAAGAGGAGCCCATGCACTCTCAAATTATTTATGAATCTACATTGCAATTTCTTTTGCATTATCATAATTATTGCAAACTTAATATGACACTGAAGCATTCAATCATAAATATTGAGTTGTATCTTACCAATTGAAGGAAATCTTCATCATGAACATTTGAGTGAATATAACCTAATTATTCGAGCTGAGCACAACATATTACATGTAAGGCATATAATTTATTCAATATAGTTTATACTTACTATTTTCAAGTATTCTATGGCCTAAGAATTGGAAATAAGAAACGGGATATTGGCATTGGAAATAAAAATATTATATATGAAACTTCAACATTCTTATGTGTATTTTAGTGCTCTAATATTTTTATTCTACTCTTTCAAAATCCAACAATATTTCAAGGACTTGAAAAATCATTACATTTAATGTTTGGCATTGGAAATAAGTATATTACCTCATCATTGAGCTTATATTATTTTTTGGAACTTTAGGATTCCTTCTAAATTTCCAAAACAATACTTTGTTGCTCAAACCCATTGTATTTATCCTCAAAACCACCATCAAATTCATCTTCTTTACTACAAATTTATCTCAAAAAATTATTATATACCAAACCGTGGTATTCCAAAAGATGTATGGTTTTGCTCATAAGTTGTAGTCTTTGTGTGTTAGTTTTCAAGTTACAATTATTTTTGTTCTCTTAAACCCTAGTTCTTTGCATACAATCCAAGAGAAATCAAATAGAGATAATTTAAATTTTAAGACTTATTTTTGTATATGTTACACTTTTATAAATAACAAACTCTTTCATGGTCATTTATCCATTTAAAATATTAAAAGGCAATAAAAATAGAGTTTCTTTGACTCAAAAATCAGTGATGTATTGCAAACCTATAACATAAGAAACACTACACCAATATAAAATAAGTGTCCAAATAAAGAAATGAAAAAAATTACAAATGAAAATGGACTTAGAATATAATTATAAAAACTAATGATATCTTATTTTATTGATTAATGAACGAAATCAACTATACAGTCCTTCAACTTTGTCTTTCCTGCCCATGTTTTATATTTTCTCACACATACCAACAACCTACTAACTAAGCTTCTCCTTTAGTTTTCATGCATTATATTACACCTTTTTATGGATATAATTTTATAACTTGAACTATATTCATATTATTGGTTTATTTTTATTTCACACACCAAATATCTCTCAACATCTCTTGACATGTCTTAGAACATGCTTAATTAGGTCTTTTGCCTATGTTGGATCTACTTTAATTAAGTTTATAACATGTTTATATTAAGTGAGAGATTTTAAATACACTTATAACATGTGGCCATACCCCAAATATTCCTTACCATAAGATCAAGACTCTTACAACTCACTAAGACCTTAAAAACCCGTAAAAATAATTCTTTTTTTTTGAAATTTCCATTTTGGTAGGAAACCTAGAAATACCACTAAAGGACCTAAAAATGAATAATTAAGACTATAAAATGATTAATATTCATTAAACCCAAAACATTAGACCTTCTAATACCACAAATAACCATAATTGAACTATTATTTATAATGCACCTACATGAGACTATCGAGTAATAAGATAATTATTTATGAGCTCCTGGTCATGAATATTCATAGCTACTCATGTACTTGTCATTATCAATTACAGATAGTTATAATGTATCTTATTATATTCAATATTTATCCTCTCTTATTTATATAAATATCTTATTTCACACATTCTTAGATACCATGGTCTATTTAACATGGCTAGTGACTAGTATAGACTTGCATTGCCTTCAAATATCCATCTATCCAACTAATATTTGGATTTATCCATGATAGTTATCCTCTCTAAAATTTCACCAAAAGACTGAATTTTAGAAGCTGAAAATTGATCTCTATAAAAAAATACTAGTTCTTTATTTCTTTGCTCATATCAATTTTAGATTTGGATTAACTTTGGTTTTGAGATACTATATGTACTTATCTATGTATCTTTCATTTATAGCTTCTCCTTATCTTACTTTGATGTACTTAAACATGGCTAAAATGTATTAAATAAATTTAATTATTCATTATCCCTTTGAGGCCCATTATCATCTATGAAGATGACTACCATAAAGAGAGTAGCCAATAAGACTTGTAAGAAGAAGTAAGGATTGCATCCCTTCATAGATGTTTTGTCTTTCCTTTATTCCATACATGTGCAATCTACTACCATGTTATTCTCATCAAATTCATGATTTTTCAACTGAATTAATTATTTTTGCTCTTCCTTGATGGAGTATTCTATTTCCTATATACTTCTCACTATAATCTTCACTCCTATTATTTCAACATCAATTGGATTTTCTTCAAATAATAATTTTTTTTAGTCCCTCAAGACATCCTCTTATCTTCACTCTCATGTTTCTCACTTGTAAAATATCATTTCCTATTGTCTTCTATGGAAATTTGTTTTGGCAAATTAAATTATATAATGGACATTCTAAAATAGTTTTTTTTCTTATTGATGACAACTCACTTTAAAATTTATTAGCCATCATATTTACATGCTCATTTAATAAAATTTGACTTTTTAAATGTATATTATTTACCTCAATGGATAAAAAAAGTGTCCTTAATTTGTCAATCAATTTGTATTACAAATCTTTTTCCTTTACCTACTGCAAATGCAAGAACTATTTAATACTCATGATTAATAATTAATTATTATTTTCTATTATTATTGTACCTTCATCTCTTAATGGAGTCAAAATGTATATTTTTCCATCTTTCTCAAATTCATAGGTTTTGTTTCTTCCATCATATATTTCTCTATTATCAAAATGCTAAGGTCTACCTAATACGACATGATAAACATCTAAGGGTATCACATCACAAAGCATCTCATCTTAATATTTTAATATCTATAACTCTACCTTGTATTATTTATTAACCAATACTGATACAAAACTCAAAATATTTGGTTTAAAGATAATTCAAGAAATAATAATAACACAATTCAAATATTGTTATCTCTATGAAGAGATATTTTATTGATCGAATTTGTAGACCCAAACATATGCCTATCTCTGAGTAGAGATGTTTGATTTCCATTTAGGGTTACATCTTAATTTATACATGTTTTTAAGGTGGAAGTAGGATGTGTAAGGTCACCAATATTTATGGATATCAAGTGGTTTGACTTCCATGATTTAAAACAATACAGAATTTGAGGAATTACTATTTTTAGAAACTTACTATTTTGATTGCACTACTAAAATTGAAATTTGGGGCACTTACATTGGGTTTTTGGGGGTAAAAATTAATAAATAAAATATTTATCCCATCTCATGATTAAATAAAGAAACTATGATCAAATATTCTGATTCGATCACTTCTACCAATTAATTTAGATCGAGTTTGATCAAAAAGACTGAGAAATAAGATACTCTTTTAATGAACCGGGAATGAATCATCATTATTCTCTTTCCAACGGTTCAAACGGTGAATCAATTGGAGCTATGGTGCAAAAGTTATGGCTTCTAGAAGTTTCATTATCAATTGGGGTGGACTTGTCACCTGAATTATTCGCTGAATTGTTCTCGTGGTGGTCAAGCCACAAGAATATAAAAGGTCTGATTTTTCATCCCTATATACACAAACAACACAATAATAGAAGAAAATAGGTGGACCCATCACCTGAATTACTGCCTGAATTGTTACCTGAATCAAGTCCCTGATGCTTATTTTGTATCGATGACACTTTATAAGATGTAGGATGAAATAGTTTCCTCAATTTTAAATTATCAAATATCTTTGAATACACTATATTATCAGTTCCACCATTATCTATAATCAATTTATATTACATACCTTTGGACTTATAAGTAGTTGTAAACAAATTATTTCTTTGTGTAGGCTCCTTGATCTCCTTGTTAAGCTTGAGTAACACCCTCTTCATAAGAAAATATTCCCCAAATTTTATTTCTCCACATGATCCTATACTCTCCTCATCTTAATCATGTACAATATGACTAATGTGGATTGATTCTAAATATTCTAGGTATTCATAGGATCTATAGCCATATTCATTCATATGAAACACTTGCCCTAAAATAATTCTCCCCTATCTTCTACATATAGATTTATTTTCCTATATGAGTGACCTTCCCTTGGATTTTTACCTTGATTTTGATATTTTTTTCTCCTTCATCATAAAATTTAATCTATTTATTTCCATCATTCTTCCATCTACCTATGAAATTGCTATTTTTTTCTAAAAAAACTGAGCTTGTTTCCTAGATAGCTTTTCCTATGCTTTGAGTGCTAAATGGTAGGCTTATTATATTGATCTTGGAGATAGAATGTTTATCTCATATTAAATGTTGAATTTTAGGCCATTGATATATATTTAAACGTTTTCCACATCATCCTCTATGTAACTTGCCATGATAGTTTGTATAACTCCTCTATATAGTCTTTCATGCTCTTTTCCTTTTTCCTCAAATTATAATGTTTCTTAAAAAATTGTGTATGATAATCCCTTGGCATAAATTGGAACATTAACTTGGCTACCATTCCATCCCATGATTTGATCTTTCCCTTTATTTTCCTTCTTATCTCATCCTATACTTCATCCCACCAAAGGGATGCATGTCCTTTCAGACTATTTTAGGTAAATTTAACCTTTTTATTATATTTTATTTCTTTGAATAATCAAATCACTTATCCGTAATAATAATAATAAAATCAACTAACTCCTCAACATTAACACTCCCTTCATATATAAAGACACTAAATTATGAAATTTACCACTATCTATAATCAATTTATAATACATACCTTTAGACTTACAAAGGATTTTTGACAAAGTAATCCTTTCTACATGTTCCTTGATATCCGTGTTAGGCTTGAGCAACCCCTTCTTCATAAGCAGGGATTCTCCAATTTCTAAATATCCACATGATCCTACACTCTCCTAATCTTTAGCATGCACAATCTGATTATTATGGCTTACTTGTAGATATTCTAGGCATTCATAGGATATCTGGCCATATTCACTCATCTAAAACACTTGCCCCAAAATAATTATTCACTATATTCTACATATAGATTTATTTTCCTATATGAGTGACCTTTTCTTGGAATTGGACCTTGACTTTGAGATTTATTTTCTCCTTCATCTTAAATTTGAATCTTTTTGTTTCCATCAGGCTGCCATCTACCTCTAAAATTTCTATTTTTTAATTAGAAAACTAAAATTGTTTCCTAGATACATTTTCCTCTACTTTGAGTGTTAACTAGTAGGCTTCTTCTATTGATCTTGTAGATAGAAGGTTTATCTCACATTCAATGTTTTATTTTAAGACATCAATATATATTTCAACCTTTTCCATATCCTCCTCTATGTAACTTGCCCTAATTGTTAGTTTATATAACTCCTCTATATAGTCTTTCCTGCTCTTTTCCTTTTGCCTCAGATTTTTGAAGTCTCTTGAATAATTATATATGATGATCCCTTGGAATAAATTTAGAATTGAACTTGGCTATCATTATGTATAATTATTTGATATTTCCCTTACCTTTCCTTCTTATCTCATCTTCAACTCCATCCCAGCAAAGGGATGCATGTCCTTTCAGTCTATTTCAGGGGAAATTAACCTTTTTATTATATTTTATTTCTTCATACTCAAAAAACTTATCCATAGCAACAATCCAATCAGTTAACTCCTAAAAATTAAGACTCCATTCATACATATGAACTTCTAACTTAGGTTTAAATATGAATGCAATGCCTTCAATTGTAATTATTTCCTATATTGTTTCTTGTCCTTATTTTTCTATCACTTCTTGTGATTCCTCCTCTTTATCACTCATGTAACCTACTTTAACCCCTTTTCTCTATATAAGATCCATTGATTACAAACATTATTCTATAATCATACTCTCTATAAATATTTTTTTCTATTGGTTCTCCTCTATAACCTCCTCTATCACCTCTTACTCTAAATTTCATTCTCATAAGCTTCTTTGTTCACAACTTTTCTTTTTCTCTTTTCAACTCTCCTAATATGTTTCTATATCACAAGCTACCTTCCTTCTTAGGTCACTTTATTAAATCAAAACCAAATGTTTTATCATTTTTTGATTAATTTTATTCAAATATATAATACTAAAAATGATATAATTATATCCACTAGGGGTCTTTAAAATCTTGATTCACCACCAGGTCTGAGTTTTCTCTAAAGTGGACTAATAGCCTTCTTGAATCAATTTTTCCTTTATTGAGGACCAAATTGTATTGAACCAAATAATATTTAATTAAAATCATTATTATATCATTTTGGGTGTTACCTAACCAATAAAATACCTTTATAACTCTTTATACTTCATTCATTCAAGAAAATGTAAATCAGGGTTTCCATGCCTTATCTTTAGGTCTATAGATTGTATTTTTATGATTTATATCCATAAATGTATTTAACCCACATGAGACCAGATATAAGACCTATAAAACCCTATAACATACCTTATTATCAAATTTCAACAAATCTGGCCAAGTCAGGTTGGAGATATTGAAGTTTTAGTGCTGTAATTAGGGGTTTTGGCCTTGTTTTGAGGATTGTAGTTCTACATTTTTTAGATATATTTATATTTATGTATTATAATATTATTAATTTATTTTAAATACATCATATAAATCCTAATACATATCCCTTTAAAATTTCAATTTAGTTGGTTTAGTAGTTTAAAATTTGCATTACTCTTGTTGTTGTTAAAATAGGGTTTTAGTCTTACCTATAGATATATTGACTAAATTTTGGAAATAAATTTATATAT
>JARHVA010000079.1:1405000-1490000 GCA_037957365.1 Torreya grandis
CTTGGATAGTAGCTATAGAAACCACATGAATGGGAATAAAGAGATGTTCAACCATATATATTAATCTATAAAATCAAGGTAAATATGTGAAATAATGACAAGGTTCCCATCATGGGTAAAGTTAACATTTATATATCCACCAAGCACGGTGATAAAAGGCAAATTCAAGATGTTTACTATGTGCCCAGATTAAATCATAACCTAATTAGCATAGGGTAGCTTATCCAAAAGGGATAAAAGGTAAGATTGAAGATGGAGAATATATAAAATTTTATAAGAGTGGATATAATAGATAGATTATAGCAGTCAAAATGACAAGAAAACAATTTTTTTCATTGAGAATGCAAAGTGAGTCTGTAGTAACATTTAAAAAAAGGTAATAGATGAGTCTACTCTTTGTCATCTCATGTATGGTCATTTTATATTTTGTGGGTTGAACCTTATTTTCAATAATAAAATGTTGAGAGGTATGCCCCTTATATAATATCTAAATAATGTATGTAAAGGTTGCATATTGGGGAAGTAACATAGGAGTGAATTTCTTATGGATAAAGCATGGAGAATTAGAGCTCCTTTAGAGCTGATCCTTTAAGACTTGTGTGGTCCAATGAATACTCCCTCCTTATCAAATAATGTATAATTTATTACATTCATAGATGAATTCATCTATAAGACATGGATATACTTCTTGAATAATAAATTAGATGTATTTGAAAGACTCAAGTAATTCGAGGATGGTGGAGAAGTAAAGTGGCCACTACATTAAGATTTTGAGGACAAATAGAGGAGGAAAGTATATCTCTAATGAGTTCATGCATTTTTGTAATAATAATGAGATATAAAATAAATTTATAACCAAGTATACACCATAGCAAAATGTTGTGGTTGAAATTAAGAATAGGACCATCCAAGAGATGGCAAAGAGTATGATATACAAAATGTCTTACCAATGATTTTTGGGATGAGGTTGTAACATATTTATAGTTGATAAATATTTTTCTAATGAATCATGTTAGGTATATGATCCCTTAATAATAATTGAGCAATTACAAACCAAGTATTAAACACCTTAGAGTGTTTGGCTGTGTTACATATGCACACATGCCCAAGCAAACAAGAACAAAGTGGGATGACAAAGGTGAGAAATGTATATCTATTTGGTATAATGACCAATCAAAGGATTATTTATGTATTTTACAATATGGTCAATAAATAGATCATAATCATTTAAGATGTTCAATTCATTTACCATGAATCTTGGAAAGAGATAGAAGAAGAATAAGCACAAAGAATGGGTAGTGGACCCTTTATTGAATCTAAACTAGCAGGTAGTACATCCACTCATGCACCACGTTAGACCCCTATTTTAAAAATGGATGATTCATCTAGTGGTAGTAGCCATCAAGAAGGCTAAGGAGATATTCATAAGTCAACATCATCCTCTTTCAATTCAAGATAATGTCTAACAAGGTCAATGATTGAAGAATTTATCTTAAGAATAATCATCAATGACAAAGTATGAAAGTGTAAAATATGGAAATCATAATACAAGTCACTTCTCAAGGTGAAAATCATAAATAAGACAAAATTTAAAGTGGGAAATCAAACATATCAAAGAAAAACTTACGTGATATTATTATAAATATTGCAACCATAATTTTCATAAGAACAAGATTGAATCAAGAGCACAAGAGAAAAAGAGAGAGATATGCTATTCTAGTAAGGAAAAGAAGAGAAGAATGTATCTTTTATAGATCTATATGAGGAGAATATGAGTAATAAAAAATCTTATTATTACCTTACAATCTTACTATGTGTGTGGCACTTGTGCCCTAGTTCCTTAACAAGTAAAGCAAGGTGTGTGCCATGTGGAGGAAATAATTACTTATGTAATTAACTCATAAATATTAAAGGAGCACAAACATTTGACACCTCATATAATTTATATTTATGTGAATGGATAATTCCCATATATAATAATTTCTCACACACAAAAAAGGAACTTAAGATAAAATAGATTATCCTAAGTAAAGGGTAATCCTAACAATCTCCATTTAACTTTATTTATTTGTATAAAAACAAACAAGATGTGAGGAAACGTCACTAACTCTCCCCCTTGATGAGAACTTTCTTCAATCCTAAGTTGTTACAAAAGATTAAATTTTTTTATTTACATAGTGGCTTAGTGAGATATCAACCATTGATTCTTTTGTAGGATAGAAAGAGGGAAGAATTTGATTATCTTCAAGAAATTCACATTTAAAGTTATATTTAATCTCAATGTGCTTTGACCTTGCATGGAAAATTGGATTTTTTCTAAGGCAATGGCACTTTGATTGTCACAAAAAATTAGAGTAGCTAAATGTTGAGGGTGACCCAAATCTAAAAATTTTCTAAGCTAAATAGCTTACATTGAATCATTATTACATGCTATATACTCAATTTTTTTGGAATAAAAGGATATAGTAGTGTGCTTTTTACAATTCCATGAAACGGTGCCAAAACCCAAATTTAAAAACATAACCACTTATGGATCTATAATCATTAGGATCATTGGCCCAATCAGAGTCTGAATAATTTACCAAATAAAAATTACTATTCTAGGTATACTCAATGCCAAAAGTTATAGTACCTTTAATACAACCAAGAATTCTGTTAGCATCTTTAAAATAAGTTTCTTGAGGTTTATACATAAAATGGGAAACTAATTTAATAGAAAAAGAAATATCAGGATGAGTATGAATAAAATAATTCAAACTATCAACTAATTATCTATAGAGAGTTGGATCAACAATTTTAGTTTCCATGTCATTAAGTAATTTAATACCAAGTTCACAATTAGTAGTAACAGGTTTGAAATCTAACATACTAAATCTAGATAACAAGTCATATGCATATTTAGATTTAGAAATTGAAATTTTGTCTTTTTCTTGTCAAATTTGAATGCCTAAAGGGTAAGTACACAAAATTTGGGGATAAAAAATAGCCTACCCATGGACATGACTTTTTTGAAATTTTAAAAATTTGAACTTCTATAGATAATTAGTGATGGCTACACTTAAAATTTGAAGATGGTATGAGAACATAAAATTGTAGTATTTCAAGTCTAGTTTGAAAAAAATTATATATATTTTTTAAATAGTTAAGTATAAATAGGTCAAACATCTAAAATTTGAATACGACCACTTATTTTTTCAGAAAACATAGTAGATATATGGTCATGTAGCCCAAAATTTTTAAAGCATCATTAAATATTATTTGAAACCCTTTGGTGAATATTTAGATGAGATCTTATGATGTGGTACAAATTTTTTTATATTTTTTGAATGAATATTTTTATTATTAATTTTTTAAATATGTAGATCTTGAAAACATACAAAAAAATAGATAGCCAACCATGTAGCCACCCGTAACTACCTCAAAAAAATGAAAAATAATTTTTTTTTAATGTGTGTAGAATTAGGCCTAGTTTTTTACCATATAATTTTTTTTTTGCATTTTGATCAACAAAAAAAATTACATAAACATGAATACTCATGTATAGATGTAGTATGTAGTGGATTAAAAAAGGTATAGTTAGAAATAAATATAGTTTAAACCCTTAAAATAAACCAAAAATTATAAAAATAATATATTTGGAAATAAGACAATGTTCTCATCATAATGGTAATATTTTTTTGACTTTTGATGTTAAAATCCATAGCGTATTTCGAAATTAAAGTTGAAATTTGTTGGTTTTTATCAAAACTCTTGATCTTGACTGTAAATGTATAGTCATAAGCCTTTGGCTCAAAAATCTAAGCCATTATCAAACCTAAAGGCTTGGTTTTGAATTCAAATTCAAATATCACATATACCTTATATAACGTATTTTACAATGCATATGCATTATATAACACAAATGCATTATTTTGTAATAAGACCAAAAACATCTCTAGAAGCATGTAGAAGTTGCACATGAAGGCAACTTTAGGTAGAAGCTTATATTTACTACTCTAAATGTTAAGTATCAATTATGTAAACTTATAGTTTATATTTATTTTAGTAAATATAATAAATTAAGGTCACTCAGCATTTGATAGAGTTGGTATCACAGTTGAACATGTAATGATGTGGAAAATAGTTTTTCAAAGTACAATCTCCATAGTACTTAGACATTTTTAAGGTCTAATTATTAAACCTAGAGATTTCAGGACATAATTTTTACAATTGATGTCCATTTTTGGTAAACAAGGTCATTTTTTAGGTTTGTATGCCTTCTAGATTGATTCCTAGAATTTTTAGGAGTCTTGGGTTTGTCAAAATTGAAGTTTTCAAACCACTCACTTTCAAATTGATGAAAAATGGTGTGATTGGGATAGCATAGGTCATATTGATTATATTCACACATCAAACGACCACTTTGTATTAATTTCACTTGTTCATCATCTCTCCCTCATCCTTAATCACTTCCTACTCATGCCTCATCACCCTTAATCACTCTCTCATCATTATTAATTGTCCCTAATAACTTCCTCATTGACCCTCCCTATCCCTAGTCATCTTTTATCACTCCATGATCCTTGATTACTCTCTGATTGACCCTCATTGTCCCTCATCATCTGTAATCACTCACTCCTTGTCCCTCATATTTTATCATCACTCCCACATTAACCCTCACCATCCCTCATAATCTTTAATCACTCCCTCATTATCCCTTAAAAATACTTTATTAGATCTCATCATCCTTCATTTTACCTAATCACTCTTTACTTTGCTCTCACCATCCCTAATCATCACTTCATCGTCCCTAATCACTCCCTCCTTATCCCTCATCATCACTAATGACTCCCTTATTAACCCTCACCATTCCTCATCATTTATAATTTATCTCTCATTATCCCCAATCACTCCCTTATTTCCCCTCACCATCCCTCATGATGCAGATATTTATTATATACTTTTCTTGTCCAAGCTCTCTACCAATATCCACCTATCTTTCACTTTGTCTTTCTTATTTGATCTCTATATTTGGACCTTGTATAAATTTTAAATTCACATATAAATTTAATTAATTTAATTTATTCTCCACCATTATTTTTATTGTCTCACTCAACTCTTCATTCTATTCTCCTTACTCAATGCATTTGATCTCTCTTACTTTGAGGCTATCCCCCTCACTAGTCCTTATGCTCTATAATAAATTAGATCAAATCTTGTCTCTAGTTACTTAGGATTTAATAGATATATAAAAAACTTCCTTCCAATATTTTTATTCCTCTCTAACTGATTCTCAACACTCCTTAACTTCTCAACATGATCATCTTATCATACACTACCTCTTACTCTGTCATAGACATTTTTTGTAGCCTCTTTACACTAATTTTCTTGATACGATATTGTATGGACTAAAATAATAAAATAAACCTCATTTATGGATACCTTCTAATTTTTCCCATCTCTTCGAAAAGTTTCAATCTTTTTTAAAACTATTTGAAAACTCTTTTTGGATCTTTTTACTTTTGGATTGGGTCCTTAGGTTTCCTTCTACCCTGTCTACCACACAGTCCTCCCCCATACATATTTATCCATACATACACAACTTAAAAACACTATATTATATTTTTTAATGTTTAACTCAAAATTTTCACCAAATTTCATGAATTATTTATGGTTAAAACTCTTAAAAACTCACTTTGAAAGTAAAAACCCTAACACAGGGGTTGGACTAGTTTTACAAACACAAGAAGGGTCACAATGATATTTCAATATTCTAAAGGAATTTACAATGTTTTTTATTATTTTATTAGGTTTTATTTGACCCTATTAATTTTTTACAAGTTTTATATTTCCATTTATAAGCTATAATATATTGAGTTAACCAAATTTGAATAGATTATGTACTCAGTCATAGGTCTATAGTAATTTCATAAGAGGTTATTTGTTATAATTCATTCCAAAAATGGTTATAAAAAAAATTAGGTTGAAAATCCTCTAAAAAATTTTTACACACTTTAAAAAATCAATGTCTACCATCTATAACACACTATTTTCCAATTTTCATGAGATACCACTTTGACTATGTTAAGTTTCTTGATGACTACAGGACTGTGTTAGTTTTATTTTTGATCATCCAAATATATTAAAGATAATTTAAAGATTATAAGACTTCATGATAATATTATAATCAAATCACCAACATATAAATTTGAATTTTCATTCCAATAGATGCATATAACTTCTCATACATATGTATATTCAGAATGTTTGCTCATAGAAAATAAGGTTGTGTTGTTCAACACATAATGTCCTTATCAAAATAACAAAATACAATATTTAAATAATATTAAGTAATTTTAATGTAAATTTATTAATTATTCATATGTTTTAAATTCCCACCAAATAAAAACTCTTCTTATATAAGACTCTGACGTTCACTTAGATTTTAAGTCATAGTTTGTAAAAGCATAAGGTATACGATTTTTAATTTGAACATTCAAATAATTTTAAACTCAAATGATAAACTATATAATCAATATCAAAGAGAGGTATTTTAAAATTACCACTCACACCAATATCACCAATAAATTCTTACTAATCATGTTTTACCATTGATCACGCACACTATCAACTATCTTTACACATATTCATGAAGATGTAGGGTATGTTTTCTTTCTTGTTTAAAAATAATCAAAACTTGTCTTTATTCACTTGTTTGGGATTATTTACATTCATACTTTTTAATCCTACCCCCTCTAAATATCTTAACTCTGACTCTGAATACAAAACAAGATATGGACAAGAATCTTATTACCAAATAACCATCCTAACTAAATTATAACTTCTTTTATACATTGAGAGTGTCCTCAACCAATTCAACTACTAAAATATTTATCAAATATGAGTTTAGGTATATGTTTTGTAACATATTAAACTCCTCACTAAAGTATAACCACACCAAATTCAAATTTGGACTTTTGTGAACAAGATTGAAGTCTCTATGAAAGTTAAAAAAATTAAATGAAAGATTTGGTGGGAAAGTCCAATACAAATTTAATTCAAAATTGACACAAAACAATAACATTATAAAGACTCATACGAACATATTATGACCTTGTCCACCTTGTCACCTCATCATCCCTAATCACTGCTTCATCATACCTCATCATCTCTGATCACTCATTATTTGTCCCTCATCTATCCTAATCACTCCCTCATTAATCTTCACCATCACTAATCATAACTAATCACTTCCTCATCCTCCCTAATCACTCTCTCATTGACCGTCATCATCCCTATTGAGTCCCTCATCATCTCTACTCAATTCCTCATCATCCTTAATCACTAAATTTAATACCTTGATGGTGGTACTTTTTGGGGGTTTAATAATGTTAGGAACTACCAGTGGAGAGTTAAGTGCTGACATAAAATATAAGACATAGTGATCAAAATGATGTGGAGGCAAATTTGATAAATAAATATTTAATGCCTATGAAAAAATATGGGCCTATTATAAATGATGTAATTCAAAAGTGAAAATCCATTAGAAAAATATAAGAAATTAAAACCACAATAGCACCAAAAATGGGTAGTAAATACATGAGGATCACCAAATTATGTGATTTCCTGACACCAATCAATTTCCTTCCATATGAGGACATTTTATGATCCAAATAATTACATTGAAGGTATTCTATTTGTATGTCTATTGATTGATTCATCATACCAGAGAGTGGAAAATATTTTTCAAATGATTAGAAAAAGTATTTCAAGATTGTAATTTGGTGTTTAATTCATAACTTAAATATTCAATCTAATGAAGAGTGTCACACTATGAGTTCTCTACTTGCACATCTAGAGAAGTGGCTACAAGTTATATATCACTATAAAAGATAAGTAGATAATATATTATGACCCCAATGATATGGTCAGTACTAAAAATATATCTACTTCTCCAATAATAAATTATATGAATTAAAAATATTGTTTCATTAACAAATATGTATAAATGGTGAGCCAATACACTTCATCATTTCCAATAGAAGTTAGAAGAATTTAATTTATCATAAATCATATTTTCAAAAATTGAACTTGAAATTTATACATCATCCATAACCATACACTAGTGTATGGTTTAGTGTAGACCTTGAGAAATGGATCACCTAGTAGTGTCACTTGGTGTACAAAATTATACTTTTTAAATATGCAATCCTTTGTGACATCTCACCATTAGAGGTGTGTGATGTTTTACATTTGGTCAAAGATATATTTACCATTGAAATTTATTATATGAAGTAAATCCTTGAAATGTTGTGATATATTGTCATGATCTAAAATACCATATATTGTTGTTAGTTCATATGCTTTCAGCCATTAGTGGTAGGAAGTGTAAGAATATTGTTAGTTATAGTGAGAAGTACAATCTTAATGGTAATAAGTAAATGTAATAATATCCTTGTGTCACTATATCATAGTGTGATTTATCCAACATTAACAAATAAAAAATAATTGATCCATAAAATAGATGAATACAAGGATATCTTTCAGTCACTTAAATAAGTTCTTACATACTGTACACTAAACAATACTATTGATTTGATCCCTTAACTACCTCAAACATCTTTATACAAAATATCATTTCTATATAATGAATATATCAACTGGTAGATCCATGAAATCATGGATAATGTACACATCATGCCCAAATCATTGCATTATAAAAGCCTAATTATGTTTGTGCCAAAGTTGTGAATCAATTAAAAAAATCTTAACAAGATTAAAGTGAAGAATTATTATCCTCATTTAAGTATTAAGGCATTTTCATTCCATGTCCATGATCTAGAAGTATTTTTCAAAATTTATCTTAAGTTTGGGTATCCTCATATTCATGTTAAACCTCTAGACATTTAGGATATAGTCTTAAAAACAAAAGAAGGATTGATTGACTAGTTGTTTATGCTTTCTAGGTTAATTAATGTAATGAATTAATTCATTTAAAGATGTTGAATGACATCCTTAGGCCCTTCACCTATGTCATTTTTTTAATCTACCTTTATGACATATTAATCTTTATAAAACATGAGATGAACATATACACCATGATGAACTAGCATTTCACATTTTAAAGAAACATATTTTTAGCATAACATGATTATATGTTCATTTTTCATATAAGAGATAAAATATTTGAGACACATTACACACTCATGGAGTTCATGTGTGAACCTAACCAAGATTCAATTCATACAATAATGGAAAATATTAAATAACATTGCATCTAATTCAAATCTTGTCATAATTAAAAATTATACAAGATATTTGTGTTTAATTATCTTTTGAACCAAACTACTAAAGATGGAACTAAATAAAATTTCATTTATGTAACTATACAATAAATATAATTCAATGAACTAAAATCTAGATTGTATTTTGTGTAAGTACTTTTGTTACTTGACTATAAATTTAGAAGATCATCCAATTCATTCAATAATAAAATTGACTATCACAAATGGGTATTGACAACACAAGTCCTAGAAAAGAGTTAATTTATATTATAATGGATTAAACAACATACTATTAAAATAAAACATATCTTTAGATTATATACTTATGTTAGATGATGAGGTAAATATTATGGATGGTGAGGGTCAATGATGGAGTGATTAAGCATGGTGAAGGTCAATGAGGGAATGATTACTGATGATGAGGGATGAATAAAGATTGATTATGGATTATGAAGGATGAGAAGAGAGTGATTGGGAATTATGAGGGATGGTAATAATCAATAAAATATTAATTACGGATGATAAGCCCAAGTGATTAGAGATAATGAGAGACAATGAATGTCAATAAGGGAGTTATTAGGGATGAGGAGGGAGTGAATAGGGATAATGAAGTGATTAGGTATGATGAGAGATGAGAAAAGAGTGATTAGGGATGATGAAGGATAGGGATGGGTGATTATGGATAGTGAGGGATAGTGAGGGTCAATAGAGAAGTGATTATGGATGATAAGGGAGTGATTAGAAATGACTAAGGATAGTGAGGATGAATAAGGAATGATGAGAGAGTGATTAGGGGTAATGAGGGATGAGTAGTAAGTGATCAAGGATGAGAGAGGGACAATGAATAAGTGAAATTAACACAAATTGGTCATTTTATATGTGTAGGTCATCAATATGACCTACACTATCTCAATCACACCACTTTGGATCAAGCTCAGGTGAGTAGTTTTCAAACTTCAATTTTGACAAACCTAAGACCCCTATAAATGTCAAGAATCAATATAGAAGGCACAAAACCTTAAAAATGACTATATGCTTACTAAAAATGGATATCAGTTGTAAAACTCATGTACTATAATCCCTAAGTTTAATACTTTAACTCTAAAAATGCCAAAGTACTGACCATATTAGATTTTGAAAAACTATTTTTTATATTGTAAGGCAGGCAACTTGATACCAACTCTACCAGACATTGAGAGACATTAATTTATTATATTTACTAAAATAAATTTGAAGTATAATAAAATAAATGTCACGTGTAAACTTATACTTAACATTTAGAGTATTAAATATAAGCTTCTATCCAAAGTTGCCTTCATGTGCAATTCCCACATGATTTTAGAGATATTTTTGGTCTTATTACAAAATAATGTGTATGCATTATATGAAGCATACACATTGTATACTGTGTTATATAATTCATATACATTGTACACATTATATAACATGTACATGTTATTTGAATTTGGATTCAAACTGTTGTTTTAATGTATAAATCAACACTAACATATACGTGTTAGTATTTTTAAAATAATACGATCACATTACATATTAATGAAATCATATTATGACCTGGTAATTATCGATCCACAATTTAAATAATATGATCATGTTATTTATTTATGTAATCACATTATTTATTAACATGATTACCTTATTTATTAATGTGATCATGTTACCTAAAATGTCCATGGACTTGTCCCCCAGCTCCATGTACTTACCCTAAAAAATAATGTATGAGACCTAAATAATTCATTTCAAAGGTATTCTTCAAATAATTTTTAGTGCAAAAAACAATTGAATGATTAATACCATTTATTATTAAGTCCTCAACATACAAAACAATGATAACTATTCCATTTGGAGTGTTTTTGATAAAAAGATTTGGATAATTAAAACTATGAGTAAATCTTCGAACTATAAAAATTTGATAAATTTTAGAGTATCATTATCTATGAGATTGTTTCAAACCATAAATAGATTTTTTTAACTTTCAAATAAGATTTTTATTGCCTTTATTAATAAAACTAGGGGTTTGAGACATGCAAATTTTTTCATGAAAATCACCATTTAAGAAAGAATTCTTAACATCCATTTGATAAACAGGCCAATACATGTGATTAGATAAAACTAAAATAATTTTAATTGTTAGCATCTTAGCTACATGTGAAAAATTTTCATTATAATTAATTCCTTCAATTTGAGAAAAGCCTCGAGCACTTAATTTAGCTTTATATTTTTTTATTTGATTATCAAAATTAACCTTAGTTTTAAACAACCATTTACAACTTACCAAATGATGTCTTTAAGGGAGAGGGACTAAGTTCCGAATGTTATTAGAAATTAAAGAGGTGTTTTTGTCATGCATAGATTTTTTTCCTAATGAGGGTGAGCTTGAGTTTCTTTTATAGTTTGAGAGTCATTATTGTCCATAAGTTTAGACATCAAAGCAGAATAATAAAAATTATTTTCTAGTTATACGAGTATCAATAAGATCTACATCAATTTTAAAATATTATATATTATTCTTAACCCATTTAAGCATAGTATTGAGTGAAGCAAGACTAAAAGAAGAAGAAGAAGAAACATTCAGAATAATATAATTATGCAATACATCATTATGATCACCAATTTTTTCAAAAAGAAAAGAAGAAACTATATCAAGAGAGTCTGAATTGGAAGCATAATTAAGTACACCATTTTTATAATGTTAACATCCTTTTGAATCTTGATTTTTATAGTTTGAATATCATACAACCTTTAAGTTTTAAATGATTCATCATAACCAACAAAGATAAAAGTGTCTATTTTATAATCTAACTTCTTATATTTTTCTATTGAATTATTAACAAATGCATCACAAGTGAAAATATGTAAATGATTGAAATTAAGTTTTCTACCACTCCAAGCTTCTTCAGGTGTAATATTTAAAATAATTTTAGTGGGAGTCCTATTGATGAGATAGACAACATAATACATAGCTTCAACTCAAAATTTTTAATGCATATTATTATCATATGACATACACCTAACCATTTTATTGATAGTCCTATGTTTACGTTCAGTAACACTTGTTTTGCTCAAGTGTATAAGAAATAGTTTTCTCATGTTTAACACCATATTAATTACAATATATAATAAAATCATTATTAGCATATTTAATACCATTATCAGGGTCTAATATACATAAATAACAATGATATTAATTTCCAACAAATACATAAAACTTAATAAAAATATCTAAAACATGATTTTTAATTTTTAAGAAGTAAATCCAAACTTGTCTAGTGAAATCATCAAAAAAATTTAAAGCATTATTCATACCATTAATAAAAGTAATTTTCATATGACATAAGAGATCACTATGAACTAAAGGAGTTTTTCATTAGCATGATAACATTGATTCTTAGAAAAACTTTCTCTATGAATTTTACCAACCAACCCCTACAAGTAGAAGTAGTGGAAGGAATTTTAGGCAAACTTTATACAATATTAAATTTATTTATAAGTACAATATTTTTATAGTTTATATGTCCTACTATTTCGTACCACAAGTTAGTACTATTTAAAAAAATAAATCATTAAAAAAGGAGGAAGAAGAGAATCACATAAATTTGATCAAATTATAATTATCTAAAAAAATAATAGAAATTACTGAAAATTATTGTTTAGTGGATTTAAAATAAAAAGTGTCATTATATAATTAAACTTTATAGTTCTATTTGTATAATTGAAGAACAGAAAGTAATTTTAATTTTAAATCAGGTACAAGCAAGACATTTTGCAATTTACTATTAATGATTTTAACAATTCTTATGGCTTCAACATTGTAAGAAACATGATTTTCAAGACTTAAATAAGTGTTAGAAAGATATTATTCTAAAAAAGTAAAAAAACTTAGCATTAAATATTATATGTTGAGTAGCACCAGAATCAACAATAAATTTCACAAGAAAAACATACAGAGCATAAGTAAAAGTAGCTTTAATATTATATTCTTATTTAGATTTAATCTTAGTATTATTAATGTCAACATTATCTTTGACCTTAAAATTTTTAATTTTTATATCCCATTATTTCTTAAAGCAATGATCTTCATCATAAGTTTTTTTTAATCATAATAATTACACTCTAATATTTTTCAGGTTTGGAGTTAATTTCTTTTATCTTTCTTGACATGTGTATTATTGGTCTTAGAATGTTCTTTGTCATTCTTATGGTGGTGTTTATAAACAAAAGCATGTTCACTAGTCTTAGGAGTACCAAATTGAATCAGTTTTTATTCTTCTTGACATAACAAAATATAAAATAAGAAAAACATCAACAAAGCAAATAAAGTAGGAAAAACTAGATGCAAATGAATATATTAATAAACTACTAAAAAGTTTAGGATAAATATTTTTTCATGATAACATGAATCAAATTAAAATCTAAATGTTTACTGGCTAAACTAACTAATTGAGAATACAAAGAGTGAACTTTAATAAAAAATAATCAATAATTTTAAATTTATTATACTTTAAATCATAGATTTGATGGTTCTAAAACATTGTTTTCCATTAAAAAAAATAAGATATTAGTATTTGGATTTTGGTTTTTTTATGTTTTGAAAAAAAATGTATAACCATAGACAAGAAAAGCTTATAAATACCAATTAGTATTGGAAAAGATCATTAAAGTGATTTTTTTTTTTTTTTTTAGAATTTGAATTTAAATATAGGTCCTCATTAAGAAACTCAAAAAATAATGGATTAAATTTCGGTGTTATGCTTTTAGGAAAAAAAAGAAAAGTGAACCTTGTTAATATGTGTGTGTGTGTGTGTGTGTGTGTGTGTGTGTGTGTGTGTGTGTGTGTGTGTGTGTGTGTAAGAAAGACACAATGCTTAGAATGATGCTCCAATAGAAGTTTTTTTTAAAAAATGAAAATCTTAAGATCTCAAAAAAAATATATATAAGCTTAAAAACTAAATGGGGAGATTTGAGTAGAAAGGGGCGATCTTAGTAAAAAAAAAGCCCAATTTTTAAAATAATTTAAATTATATAATGATCAACAAAATATGATTGGCCATCATTATTGGTAGATAACTCAGGAAAAGGAAACTCACATGCATTAAAATGTTTGGGCATAGAAGAGCACCTAATAGAAGAAAAACAACGCTCTTGGTGAAACATAAGATCATATGGCTAGGGAAGAAGGGGAATCATACCATCAAGAGGATCTTGGAGAAGGTGGGATGCTCGATATCATGAGATAAAACACTAAATAGTTGGGGTGATGTCCTCATAAGGTGTGTGTGATAGGAAAAGACAAAAAGTGGTAAAGGAAGGGTGATGCAATGCTATAGAAAGCTAAAGAAATATTTAACCAAAACTTGTGAGAGAAGCTAGATGATGAGACAAGGATATCAGAGATAAAAAATATATTGGTCTATTAAAAGCAAGAACATAAAATATTATGTTTTGATTGGTTTTTAATTAGAAAATTAAAAAAAAGTTTACAAGAAGATTTAAGTAGCTAAAAAACTCAAAAGTACTAAAAGAGTAGAATTATATGCTCATAAAAAAAAGTAGTTGTAAAAGTAAAATTAGTGTGTCAGAACTAATAAAAAAATCAAATTAAAATTAGAAAGATAAAAGTAAAACAATATATGTAATACATTTTCTTATTGATGTGTTTGCACACAAAAACTTGACTTGGAGTTCCTCTCAACCAAGTGAAATAAATTTCAAGTAACCTATAACAATGAGTTAGAGACAAAAAAATTAATGAAAAAAGAGATAGATGTGGATTTAAATGAATAGCAAGGGTGAAACCCTTGTAAAAAATCCATTAAAATCTTTAAAAAAAATATGTATTCTCTCAAAAAAAAGTCAATAAGATTATGTTAACTCAGATACCATGAAGGATTTATCTTAAAAATAATCATCAATGATAAAGTATGGAAGTGAAAAAATAAATAAATCACAAGACAAGTTACATTTCAAGGTGCAAACTACAAATAAGACAAGAATTTTAAAGTAAAAAATTGAATGTATTAAAAAAAATCTATGTGATCTTATTAGGATTGAAACCAAATTTTTTACAAGTACAAGATTGAATCAAGAGCATTAAAAAAGTAAAGATAGCTATGAGATTTTATTTAAGAAAAAAAAAGAGAAATAGATTTTTTATAAAGCTAAAGGAAGAGAATAGAAGTTACAAAGAATACCATTATTACCTTACAAGTCTCTTATATGTGTGTCTCTTATGGCCTAGTCCCTTCAAAATCAAAAAGAGGTATGTGTCATGTGAGAGGAGTTAATCATACAAGTAAATCCAAAATACTAAAGGAGCACAAATAAGTGAGTGACACCTCATAGAAGCTAGATTTACGTGATTTAATAATTAATATAAATTAAAAAATTTCACAAATAAAAAAAACTCAAGATAAAAAAAATTAACCTAAATAAAAGGTAATCCTAGCAAGGATCTTATAAGAAGGCTATGAGAAATAAAGGTGTGAAAAATTTTTTAAAAAAAATAATGAATTATGCTCTCTTTTTATCAAATGACCCTATCTATTATGAGGAAGCAATCAAGAATAACAAGTAGTGTGAGGGAATGAGTGAAGAAATGCATGCCATAAAAAAAGTTAGACTTGAGAGTTAGTTGACCTTCCAAGTATAAACGAGATCATATGATTCAAGTAGGTGTATAAGATAGAAACTAATCTTGAAATAAAAATAAAGAGGCATAAGATAAGACTACTGGTGAAGGGCACAAATAAAGGCATGGATGTGACTACAATGAGACATTTTCACTAATAGCAAATCTATAAATAGTAAGGACAATCATAGCCATTTTTTCTCAACGCAAATTAAATGTATATCAAATGGATGTTAAGTCAACCTTTTTGAATGGAGTGTTAAAAAAATAGGTTTATGTAGAACAACCATCTAAATATGAAATTCTCAGGGATGAAAAGTATGTGTGTAGGCTATAAAAAGTGTTGTATAGCTAGATAGATTCTTAATTAACAAACAATAGATTTATTAAATATGGTAGTGAACCCACATTCAACATCAAAATAAGAAAAAGTGATATTTTGATTTTTGTTTTATATGTGAGTGATCTAATATTCACTAGAATTACAAATTAGTTAATAAGAGAGTTCAAAACACCCATGAAAAAAAGTTTTAAATGACTGATTTACATCTATTGCAGTACTTTCATGGCATATAAAAGTCAATAAAATGGTTAGTGTCATTTTCATATACCAATGTAAGTATGTAAAGGATATTTTAGAGAGGTTTAAGATGCGGGAAAGCAAGTTAGTATCTACACTAGCTAAGATAAGTTTAAATTTATGAAAATATTTTTGTAGCAGTAATGTAGACCCAACACAGTAAAAGAAATTAGATGGAAGCTTAATGTATTTGAATATAACTAGGCTGAACATCATGTATGTAGTCAACTTCATATCTAAATTATTGGAAATGTCTAAGGAGACAAATTGGCAACTAGAGAAAAGGATATTAAGGTATGTGAATGGAACAAGAGGATATAATTTTTCTAATATAGAAGCAGAAAAGTTTAAGATAATGGAATACATGGATAGTGATTGGGCTAGTATTTTTGATGACCAAAAGAGCCACTCAAGTTATGTATTTCATTATGGCCTATTGATAATATTATTTTTCTTAATAGTTTTCTATGACATTATATGGGATCATAATAAGTTCAAATCTTAGAGGAGTAAATAATGGCAATAAGATGAGGTGTTGTGTAGATGAACTAGACTATATAAGAGTTGTATATTAAATTTCAATAATTAACATAGATTATCACTAATAAGCAGAGAAGATAAGGTGGTGATGAAGAAGATAAATCATGATGAACAAATTCAACAAGAAGAAGAATAGTAAGAGTAGCCACCATCAATGGAAGAGAGGACGGTTCAAAATTTAGAAGGAAGAAATCAAGATTGATATTCTAGATTATGGAGGTATTTTAAAAATAAAGGAGTTGATAGATTGAATGAATAACATATATAAGTTCTTCGAGTGGAAGACTATGAGATAAGATAAGAAGGTAAAGTTTGCATGCATAAAATTCAAAGTTCATACAATGATTTGGTGGGGTCACCTGTAGAAAGAGAGATAGAGAGGATTAATTCATAGAAAAAGATGGAGAAGAAGATGAGGAAGAAATTTATTTATGTGGATTATGCACAAATATTATATAGAAGATTTTAGAATTTGAGGCAAAAATATCACAATATACAAGAGTATATACATGAATTTTATAATATTTTCATATGCATGGAGCATGATGAAATAAAAGAGTAGATGGATGTAAGGTATGTAAACAGTTTTAAATTTTTTATTCAAGATTAATTAAGCATGCATAGAATACTTAACATGGAGGAGGATTATCAATTAGGTTTGAAGTCAGAAGAAAAACAAAATAAATAGAATTTTAGGACATTTATTGGTCCAAAAATAAGTGAATCCCCTCCAATAAGGAAAAGAGGTGAGTTTAATACCATTAGAGGTGGATTTAATGCCAATAAAGGTGAATCATCACATGGTGTAGAAAGTTAAGATGATAATATGCAAGGGTTTCAATACCAATAAAGAGGAAGAGGATTTTAGAGAGGATGAGGTTATGGTGGTGTTAGAAGATGGTGTTGGAAATATTGTCATTGATGTCAAAGGTTTAGTATTATTGATGATAAAGGCCCCATTGCATTTAATATTATTTATCTTGGCTAATATGAGTTAATATTTATTTAATATTAACAAATATATTTCTAGTTGCATATGAGATAAAATAAGGGCCCATGGAGAAGTTGAAGAGTCATGAGATAAAGACAAAAAAAGGATGGGATGCATTTTCCCACGAAGAGTCATTTTGGGGAATACCAAGAGTCACCAAGTGAAGACAAAAGAGTATGGGAGAATTTATCATGAAGGGACGCTTAAAGGAATATGAAAAGTCACCAAAGATAAGGACAAAAGTGGGAAAAATGTTTTTGGTCATGAAGGGTCACCACATGACTTTTCAAATGCTTGGATATGAAGGGTCACCCAAGATTGGTGCCATTTTCCATGAGAATTGAAAGGTCACAAAGGGGGAAGGCCAAAGGTCATTTGGAAAGCTATAAATAAAGGCTTGAGTAGCCATTTGTAATGTGGATGTGAGAGGTTGATTTGATATTGTAATATCTAGCTTAAAAGAGCAATTGTGAGAGATGATTTGTATTTTGTTATATCTAGCTTAGAAGAGCAAAAGCGAGAGAGAGGAAGAAGATGTTGTATTGATCTATCATTTGTTGAGATAGCAACATTGAGAGATAGGTGTGTGGTATACACAAAGGGGTTGCTGCTGCTGTGGGTTGATGCTCACAAATTGTTGCTGGGTTGGTGCTCAGCAAAGGGGTTGGAGCTCATGAACAAAAGCTAGTTTGGTGCTCATGAACAAAAGCTAGTTTGGTGCTCAGCAAAGGGGTTTGAAGCTCCTGTGGGGTGGTGCTCATGAAATGTAGCTGAGATTTGTACTTGGTAAAGGGGTATGGTGCTCCTGTGGGGTTGTTCTCATGAATATATTTGAGATTGATTCTCCATGGTTTTTTCCACATTGGGTTCCCACGTTATATCTGGTGTCTCTCTCTGTCTTGTGTGATGTTTATTGTTTCATTTTTATTAAATATCTTGAATGTTTGATTAAGTGGAATATTGGTTAAAGGAATGATTTATAAGATATATAATATATTGATTCACCCCCCCCTCTCAGTTTATTTTGTGCTTAACAATTGGTATCAGAGTAGGTTCCTTTTTGAAAATTTTTACAGCTTGAAGGTAGATCAGGAAAGCACGATGGCTAGGTCACAGGAAGAATTTTCTACAAATAACACACCTTTGTTTGATGGGATGAATTATGATTTTTGGAGCATGAGAATGAAGGTTTATTTGATGGCCCTTGGATTCGACATATGAAAATCAGTGGTGGAGGATTATGAAGAGCCACAGACATCTACAATTACTCCAGTACAAAAAAAGGCAAGTGAATGTAATGGTAAAGCTTTAAATGTTATTTTATGTGGTTTATGTGAATCTGAATTTGTTAAAGTTATCCAATGTAAATTTACTCATGAAACTTGAGTAAAACTTTATAATATTTACAAAGGTGATGGAAAGGTTCAACAAGCTAAGTTGCAGACTTTCAGAAGGCAGTTTGAAAGTTTGAATATGGAAGAAGAAGAAGATATAACAAGTTATCTCTTGTGAGTTGATCAGATAGTAAATCAGATTCAAGGTCTTGGAGAAACATTAGAAGAGTCAATAGTGGTGCAAAAGGTTTTGAGATTTCTACCAATGAGATATGATGCAAAGGTTTCAACAATCGAGGAAATGAAGAATTTAGCCAAGCTAAAGATGGATGAGCTTCATGGTATTCTCATAGAATATGAGATGCAAACAGAACAAGATAAACCCTCAAAGAGAGAAGTGGATTTCAAGACATCAAAGAATGAAAAAGCTAAGATTCAAAAATCAAGTGGTAGTTTCAGTGACGATGAAGATGACAACAAAGCACTTTTCATTCACAGGCCAAAAAGAGGAATAGGTATATATCAAGGAAAATTACCTTTTAAATGTTTTAATTTTGGGAAGATTGGACATTTTTTAGCTAGATGCCCAGATAAGGTTAAAGATGAAGAAGAAGAAAATCCTACATACAAGAAGAATTTGAAAGGCAAATCTAAGAAGGGATTTGAGAAGAAGAGCCTGTATTCTAAAGATCCTAGCTTATGTGAAGATAGTGGAGTCAGCGATTTAGAAGAAGAAGAGATTCTATTCATGGCCATACATGATGATGATCAAGAAGAAGAAGAGGAGGAAGCTGAAGTAGATATGGAAGGAGAACTCAATTGTGCCCTAGAAGAGTTAGAAGTTGTTCAGAAGAAGAATCGAAGGTTAAAGTGCCAGATCGAGAAAAATGAACAAGAGTCAAAGGAAATGATTGAAGATATACAAGCACACTTTGAAGAAGCCAAGAATAATTAAGAAGATCTCAAAACACAGTTGGAAATAGCAAGAAAAGATTGTGAAAGGTATGTTATTGAAATTTCCTCTTTAAAAGAAGATATTAAGAAAGCAGTCAGTGATTCAAATTTTGAAGATAGCACTAACATGCTGAATAAGATGTTGGAAAGTCAAAAAGCATATACAGATAAGATAGAGATCAGTTTTGAAAAGAAAAAGAGCTATGCTGAAACTATCACACAAGAGGAAACATAAAGGAGAGAAGTGAAGAATACAGAGGACATTCCAAACAAAGAAGGCTAGAGAGAACAAAGCTACAAAAGGCAATCAAGCTAGAGATATATAGACATGCCTCATTTTTATGGCTATTGTTTTTATTGTAATGGATACGGTCACAAGAAATTAGAATGTAGAAAAAGAGCTAACAATTTCAGAAATAAGGAGAAGGAAAGACAAGTAGAGTCAAGCAGAAGCCACAACGCTTTTGTTCCTCTATCAAGCTTTGATGAAGAGACCATAGTATGCTACAAGTGCAACAACTATGGACACATTGCTCGGTATTGCAGAAGCGTGTTTGAGTCAGTCAAGAAGGATCAGAGGTTCAAAGCTCCATTCATCAAGAAGAAGAATTAGAGTGTCAAAGATCCATTCATCAGGAAAAAGGTTCAAACATGTACATGGCAGAAGAAACAACATGAAGATTCTATGATGGTGTAGACAGCTCTGCATGTTGGAGGAAAAGATCAGCCATGGTTAATTGATAGCAAATGTTTGAGGCATATGACAGGAGATAAAATTAAGGTCATTTCTCTAAAGAAGATTAATAGTGGTACAGTGATGTTCAGAGATAAAACCACTTCCAAGATAGCCGAAAAAGGTACTTTGAGTTTGGATTATGGTAGAACTAAGACTAAAAATGTTTTTTATGTAAAAGGTCTTAAGCATAATCTATTGAGTGTTAGTCAAATTTGTGATCAAGGATACACATTAAGGTTTCATGCTAAAGGTTGTGAGATTAGAATAAAAGATTCAAATGAGTTGATTGTAGATGCTCAAAGGACAGGGAATAATTTATATGTTTTATCAGATATCTTCTCAAAGGCACGATCAAAGGATACATTCAAAGATCAGAAAGAGGATTTGGGAGTAATTTCTATTACTTTCTGCGATTGATGTTCAGCATCAAGTGAGGGGGAGCTAAGTGTGAGCTCCAGGTAGGCCTTTTGCCATTGATGTCAAAGGGAGAGAATAATAGGTATAGGTACAAGTGAACAAAAAATGTACAAGGAACAGGTACATGTTGCTACAGTAAGGGGGAGTTACTATATGTTTTCAGATGATAGGATGTGCAAGTGATAAGATGTGGTAGTTTCAGGATTGAGGTTGCCATCAATGACAAACAGGGAGATTGTTGGAAATATTGTCATTGATGTCAAAGGTTTAGTATTATTGGTGATAAAGGCCCCATTGCATTTAATATTATTTATCTTGGCTAATATGAGTTAATATTTATTTAATATTAACAAATATATTTTTAGTTCCATATGAGACAAAATAAGGGCCCATGGAGAAGTTGAAGAGTCACGAGATAAAGACAAAAGAAGGATGGGATGCATTTTCCCATGAAGAGTCATTTTCGGGAATACGAAGAGTCACCAAGTGAAGACAAAAGAGTATGGGCAAATTTCTCATGAAGGGACACTTAAAGGAATACGAAAAGTCACCAAAGATAAGGACAAAAGTGGGAAAGATGTTTTTGGTCATGAAGAGTCACCACATGACTTTTCAAATGCTTGGATATGAAGGGTCATCCAAGATTGGCACCATTTTCCATGAGAATTGAAAGGTCACAAAAGGGGAAGGCCAAAGGTCATTTGGAAAGCTATAAATAAAGGCTTGAGTAGCCATTTGTAATGTGGATGTGAGAGGTTGATTGGATATTGTAATATCTAGCTTAGAAGAGCTATTGTGAGAGATTATTTGTATTTTGTTATATCTAGCTTAGAAGAGCAAAAGTGAGAGAGAGGAAGAAGATGTATTAATCTATCATTTGTTGAGATAACAACATTAAGAGATAGGTGTGTGGTATACACAAAGGGGTTGGTGCTCCTGTGGTTTGGTGCTCATGAATTGTTTTTGGGTTGGTGCTCTTGTGGGTTGGTGCTCATGAATAACAGTTGGGTTGGTGCTCGGCAAAGGGGTTTGAAGCTCCTGTGGGGTGGTGGTGACGAATTGTAGCTGAGGTTTGTACTTGGCAAAGGGGCATGGTGCTCTTATGGGGTTGTTCTCATGAATATATTTGAGATTGATTCTCCATGGTTTTTCCCACATTGGGTTTCCACATTATATCTGGTGTCTCTCTCTGTCTTGTGTGATGTTTATTGTTTGAATTTTATTGCATATCTTGAATGTTTGATTAAGTGGAGTATTGGTTAAAGGAAAGATTTATAAGATATATAATATACTGACTCACCCCCCTCTCATTATATTCTGTGCTGAACAGATGGTTTTCAAATCAACATAGATCTTATGTTTGTTATAGATGTGGAAAAGAAGGGCGCAGAGCATTTAAGCGTCCACACCACCAAGATCAAGAAAGGAGGAAAGAAGATCATCTAAGATTAAATCTAATTGAACCTGAAATGGAAGAGCAAAATACTAAATCCACATCAGTAAATGTTGAAGAGAATCTTATGATGAGAATAATCATGATTACTCTAAAAAATGATCACATGTAGAATAAAGAAGGTGGTGATGCATGATTGCAATCAAATAAATTTTAAACAAGATATAATTCAGGTGGAAAGATATGCAAAGTAATTATAGATGGTAGTAGTTGTGAAAATATGGTTTCTAAAGAAATGATTGAAAAACTAAATCTACAATGTGAAAAATGTATCAATATTTATCAAATTTTATGGTTTAAGAAAGGGAATGAAGTTGCAATAAAGAAAAGGTGCTTAATCAAGTTTTATATAAGAAAGAGTTATAATGATGAAATATGTTGTGATGTTATTTTGATGGATGTATGTCATTTGTTATTGGGAAGACCATGAAAATTTGATAGGAAAGTAATTCATGATGGAGCAAAGAATATGTACACTTTTTGGAAAGGCGGTACAAAGTTAATTTTGCTACCTCTTAAAGAAGAGAAGACAGAAATCATGCTCTCTACTAAAACATTTATCCAAGATATGAAGGTGGTAGGATGTTATATACTACTAACAAAGAATGAAGAAACAAAAATGGTGCCAATACCAATAGAAGCAGCAAGAGTGTTGAAAGAATATGTCAATGTTAGGCTTGATGAGTTACTAGATGGTTTACCACCAAAGATAGATATTTAGCATCACATTGATTTGAATTTAAGATCAACGCTACCCAATAAAATATCTTATAAGATGATTCCAATAGAATAAGAAAAATTAAATAAACAAGTTATTGAATTACTAATAAAAAAGGTGATAAGGGAGAGTTTGAGTCCATCTGCAACACCAACATTTCAAACTCCAAATAAATATGGAGGATGGAGAATGTGTGTGGATATTATATCAATTTAAAAAATTACAATAAAGTATAGGTTTTTTATACCTCATTTAGATGATATGATGGATGTGATTTTAAGAAAAAAATATTTTACCAAGATTGATCTAAGAAGTGGTTATTATCATATTTAAAATCATGAAGGAGGTGAGTGGAAAACTACATTCAAGACTACGGATGGCTTATATGCATGGATGGTGATGCCATTCAAATTATCTAATGTACCTAGCAAATTTATGAGGATGATGCATACAATGCTATGAGAATATATTGGTAAGTTTGTGGTTGTTTATTTTGATGATATTTTGATATTCAGTAAGACTAAAGAAGAACACTTAAAATATTTGAGAATGGTAATGGATTTGCTAAGAAAAGAGAAGTTGTATGCAAATATGAAGAAGTGAAGGTTTATGTAGAACAATTTAGTATTTTTGAGATTTATAGTTTTAGCACAAGGTGTGAAAATGGATGAAAAAAAGATTAAAAAAAATTGTTGAGTGGTTTATTTTAAAAAGCATTATAGAGGTAAGAAGTTTCCATGGTTTAAAAAAAATTTATATAAATTTTATTGAAAAATTTAGTAGTATTTTGGAGCCAATAATAGATTGCATGAGAGGAAAAGAATTTGCATGGACTAGAGTAGCCACAAAAAGCTTTAAATTTTGAAGAAGAAGATTATAGAAAGACCAATTTTAGCATTATCATATTTTAACAAAGTATTTGAGTTTGATTGTGATGCTTCATTTATGAGAATTAGTGTTTTTCTAAGTTTAGAAGGAAATTTAATAGCATATTTTAGTGAAAAATTGAATGAGGTAATAATGAAGTATTATACTTATGATGTTAATCTTTATGCAATTATGCATGGATTAAGACATTTGAGACATTATTTGGGGCTTAAGGAGTTTGTACTATTTATAGATCATGAAGCTTTGAAGTATGTGAATACATAAAAGAAGTTGAATAGTAAGCATGAAAAGTGGGTTTCTTTCTTATAGGGGTATACTATTGTGTTCAAACATAAATCAGGAAAACAAAATCAAGTAGTTGATACATTGAACAAAAGGGTAGCATTATTAACTACTATGGTGAGTGAAGTAGTTGTATTTGAAGCTATCAAATCTTTATATGATATTGATCCATATTTTAACAAAGTAGTTAAGAAGTGTAAAAATATATTAGTAAGTGCGATAGATGATTTCATGATGAGTGTCTTATGCAAGAAGATTATCACTTCAAAGGGAAATAACTATGCATTCCAGTAAGGTCTCTACGAGACAATATAATAAGATAATTATATAGTGGTGATTTGACTAGACATTTTGATAAAATGAAGACAATAGATTTGGTGGAAAAAAATATTTTTGGCCAAAGATGAGAAATGTGACAAAGTATGTTTCAAGGTGCAAAATATGTCAGGTGGCTAAAGGAAATGCATAAAATACTAGATTATATATGTCATTATTGGTTCTAAAAAGACCATGGATAGATTTAAATATGTATTTTGTGTTGGGATTGCCATACACAGAGAGGTAATGATTTAATTTTTATTGTTGTAGATAGATTTTCTAAAATGGTTTATTTCATTACATATAAGAAAATTAATGATGCTACTAGGGTTACAAAATTATTTTTTTTATAGATATTATGACATTGCATGGTGTTCCAAAAATTATTACTTCAAATAGGCACATAAAATCTCTAAGTCATTTTTGGAGGACTTTGTGGAAGAAGATGGGTACTAAGCTACAATTCAATAGTGCATATCACCCACAAATAGATCAACAAATACAAGTTATGATTAGGAGCTTAAAAAATTTATTGACATGCGTAATGGGAGAGAAGTCAAAGCAATGGGACTTGGCTTTACTACAAGTTGAGTTTGTATATAACATTTCAATGAATAGATCAACATGAAAGTCACTTTTTCAAATTGTATATGGAAGAAATCTTATAGGTATTTCAGGTTTAATATAATTGCCAATTTCACATTGAATTAGTGATGATGTAAAAGCACTTAAAGAGCATATGCAATAGTTTCAAGGAGTAAGAAGAAAGTTGTAATAAAGTAATAAGAAATATAAAGCAGTAGCAGATGTCATAAGAAGATCCATGGTATTTGAAGAAGGAGAGTTGATAATGGTTTACTTGAAGAAAGATTTTTTTTTAAAAAGCACATACAATAAGTTGAAGTACAAAAAAAATTGATCATGCAGAATTGTGAAAAAAATCAATGATAATACCTATGAGATAAGTTTACCATAGAATTTTGATATATCTCCAGTATTTAATGTTTCAAATTTATTCCATGAAAAAGATGGTGAAGATGATAAAGATCATGAAGTAAATTAGGAGTAATAGGTTCTAATAAAAAAGAAAAAATAGTTCAGGGTTTGGATATGAAGACAATGAGCACAAGTCAAGGGAAATATAACAAGTATTTCATGCTGTGAAAAGGATTGTAGCAAGAAGACAACACTTGAATTACATAATGGAAGCTAAAAAAAATTGTCAAAAAAAATGGTAACAATATAATCAGGTCAACTCACAGATGATGAGTTGTTTTCAACTAAAGGAGAATGAAGCAGAAAAAAGGCCAACCTTTCAGAGGACATAACTTTTGACCCATAGTTTCATCTAAGCTCTTCCACAAGTCAAAATAACCATATCAAAAATTTCATTACTATCTTAGGAAGTTCTACTTGTCTAGAAATACTTTTGATATTTTTTAGAAGCCATACGTGATCATCTGAGGGTGTGAAATTGTGATTTAATTATTTTTTCAAGTTTTTTTATTAGAAATTGTATATTTTAGATCTAGATATCAACTTTAGTTGAATTTTTCCCCATAGTCTAATTATAGTGTTTAGGATATTTTGAAAGATTTTTGAGATATTTCAGGAGTTTTTAAAAATAGGCATTTTTTTAGATTTTAATTTTTTTTGAATTTTACATGTAAACTCTAATTTCTAAGTTGAGGCTTATTTAATCATGGTTTAGGTTTGTAATTATGTCAATTCATTCAATACGAAATCAATACAAGTTATTGTTTAGAATTTTGGCCTATTGGTAATTTTATTTGTCTTGATAGTTTTCAGTTACATTATTTTTAAGGTCCATTATGATAATATATTCTCCATAGTGTTGTCAATGAATCTCATATTTCATGGTAGGAGTAAGCACATTGTAATTAAGTATCACTTCATTCAAGAGATAGTTGTAAATCATGCAATATAACTTAAATTTTGTAAATCAGATGAACAACTAACTAATTAATTACTAAGTATTTACCAAAAGATAGTTTTATGTGTTTAAAAATAAAATTAGGGGTCATAAATGCAACAATGTTAACCCTAGTTGGTTGTATGCAAGCTTCAAAGTTTAACAATGAACCTCTAGAGTCTTACAGCTAAGCTTTAGTGTTCATTAACAAAGCTCCAGAGTTCAATAGTGAAGCTCCAGACTTTAAAAACAAAGTTTTGGTGTTTGATAGTCGAGTTTCAGACATGTACATAATGATTCTATAAGGATATAGATAGTTGAGAAGAAGTTATAGATATATTTTGAAGGTTAAAATAGGTTCATTAGAGAATTCTAAGAAGGTCAAGGATAAGGGGGAGTATTAAAAATATAATATCACTACCCTTTTTCACCTACCCAGGCAGCTTTGGACTTCAACAATGGGGGCATTTGAAACACACCAAAGAAAAATAAATGCAACAAATTTGAATTTAAATTTTTGGGATCCATTTGGTGTTTGGATGGAAACAAGGAGGTAGGTGGAAAAGTCAGAAGACAATAGCGGTAAAAGGAATAAATAAGATTAAAAAAAATGGAATAAGTGTCACAAACATTTTAGCGTAATGGTACCAGTAAGAAAAGCTTGGAGAATAGAGAAACAAAGAGAAGATAAATAACATTAGACCATGAAATTCAAACAAGAAGTAAAAGGTGTAGAATAGAAAGAGCAGGAAGAATAGGTGACAATGGTCAGCCCATAAACCAATCAGTAGAATAGAAGTAAGAAAACAGAGTTTTTCCAGATCAAACAATAGCAAACAATGAAGAAGGTCATTATAAAAGTTTTTGTAAGAATTTATAACAATTGTAGCTGTAGATTTTTTTTTTTTTTTGGTAATCAGTTTGAAGAATCATTTAATATAAGGATATATCTACTTTGCTCTCCTTTGTTTACTATTTTAGCATTCTTATTTTGTGCATTTTCAGCAATAGTGTATAATTCCGATATAACTCTGGAGCTTCAAGGTTTACCTTTTCTTTTGTTTGCTGCCCACCTAGGTCTACATATTATTTTTTCTGCCAACAGAAACTAATCATGTTTTTACCATTCTTTCGTTTGCTGCCCACCTCGGCCTACATATTATTTTTTCTGCCAACAGAAACTAATCATGATACAAAAATAAAAAAAAAATTGCTAACCTCCAATTGTCATATTAGATATAATTTACTTTATCGACTATCGTTGGACACCATTGTAAAAAAAAAAGAATGCGAGTAAAACACTTTAAAAACAGTATCAGTTGACTATTATTTTTATAGAAAAGAAATATAAATTGCAGGGTTGTTTACCGTATAGGAGGTTGTCCTTATATTTTGACTACAGTTTGTTTAGGTTGTATATCCCAGTGCTTCTCAGACACGAAACCAGGAATGTAGGGGAAAATATAAGGTCAAAGAATGCTCTAGTATATTTAAAATATTAAATTTTTATATTATATTTAAAATTACTAAATTTTAAATTTAATATACTTGTAATGCCTATTCAAAGACATTACAATGTATGTATGGAAACCTCCAATTGTTATACTAAATATAATTTACTTTATCAACCATAAATGGAAAACTTTGTTATCTAGGATAGATGCAGGTAAAACACTTAAAAGACAGTATCAGTAAGACAATACTATTTTTTTTCACTTAAAAGAAAAAATAGTTAAACACATTTCAGTGTATTTAAATTATAGGGTTGCTTATAGTATATGAGATTGTTACTATATTTTAACGACATGATTATTTATGACAGTGCTTTTCAAACATAAAAGTAAAAAAGAAAGGAAAAAAATGAGGGTTAATGTCAGCTGTGTTAAATATAACAGCATTAAATTTTAGGCCTAATATAAATTGTAGTACCTATTGTAAGATATTAAATTGTATTGAAAATGTAAATTAAATGCTTACAATTTTAAATTTCAGTAATTTCAAATAAAGAGCACAGCTACTGCGCTCATGTTGACTGGTGTTTAATGCACTCAATTCACATAAATTAATACAGAAAATGTCAAATATGCAGATGCGTTAACATCAGTCAATGCCAACGCGCAGGGTCAGGTGAGTGAAGGACTTATTACTAAAATTTTCCAAAAGCCAAAATGCTTCCATTATCTTTCCTTTTGCTTTTTGGGATCGTCCATCAGAAATAATTAACGTGCATCATTTTCCAGCCATTATTTTAGAAGCATATGGAATCTAATCTAGTAAAAAGCACAAGCACAACGAATAATTTCTTTTCTTGATATTTTAGATAAGGTTTCGAAAGACGAGGAATATATATGCAATCGATCTAAAGGATCCTCATCTTTTAAAGATGATAATGACCACCACTTTTAATTTCTTCGAGATTAAATTGTTCACAGGATGTTAAAAAATGTATAAATAATTCGGTTTAATTGAAATCTTTTAGTTTTTATGATATATATATATATATATATATATATATATATATATATATATATATATATATATATATATTAAAATAAATGTTTAAAATGTAATGTGTTTTAAAAATAAATGAAAATGTATATTCTGTTATATGGAGTTAATGCATTTTATCATTATTTTTTAATTTGATTGGATAAAATATTTTTCACTGGTAATATGAATTGGTATAGGATATAAGCGGGTTTCTATTCCCCACAATAAAATAATAGGAAGAAGAAAGAAAAAAAGCATAAGAACCCTACCTCTCAAAAGAAATAGAAATAGAATTTAATGAGAGGGGTAACAAAAAAAGAGGATACAAAAAATTGAATAATGCATCACTCAAGACCAAACTCTGCGAACTGTCCTTTAGAGGGTCTTATCTACAAGACAATAATATTCATCGCCCCATTTAGAAAGGAGGTCTTTTAGGGTCCATTGAGATCCATTAGATATGAGAGAGTGTGTTTCCTCCCTCAATAATTCTACCTTCGATCTATGTCCTTTCTTCTTTGGAGGGACTCCAACATCTGTGTGTCGCTTAGAAGCCCCGAATGGATGAGACCAAGGAGAGTTCATTCAAGCAGGAATTGAGTAGGGGGTCGGATTCTTCAGCAAGGGATCATCTGCAAAAAGGGTCTAAGATGGAAAAGGGGATCCCTTAGTAGACTACGAGGGGAGAAAGGGGTCAAGGGGAGAAGGGCCAAATTCATATTAATTAAATTATAATTATTTTTGATAGAATAAATATCCTTTAATCTTTTGTATAAAATTGAAGATCTTTTATTTATACATATGATATCATATGATGGCTCATTCACACACACAATACCAATCAATATTTAAAATAATAAAAAAATAATATATTCATTTTTCAATTGAAAAATAAAATAATAATTAAAAATATTAATAATCAAAAATACTAATATTAAATCCAGTCACAAATTTTCTAAATTTTTTTTACTTATTTTAAATTTTGAAGAAAATTGAAATCTTTAATCAAAAGATAAATATAAATAATTTCTTTCTATATATTTATTTAACTATAATGATTGATTATATTTTTGAATTAATTTTATTAAAAAATTTATATTATAATTAATATAAGTATTTTATATATTAATATATTACAATTATTAATAATTTTATTATTTTATTCACAAATTTCTTATTGATTTGAAATAAATCATATCAATCTAACTAAATTAATCTACTAAATTTTAAAAAATCATTTTAAAAAGAAAAAAAATCACAATTAAACGTCAAATATAAATATAAAATTTAAAATAAAAACACACTCACAACCACTTTTCAACATAATTATAAATATTATAAAATATAAATTATTTATTATAAACAAATTGTTTTAAAAAATAATAATAACTATAGATATTGTATAGTTATGTTGGGGGAGAGGAGGTGGGGGACATAGGTTGGAAATACATGTAATTTGATGTTAAAATAGTTTTTAACCAAATGCTACATTAATTTACTAAAAAATTTCTTTGCCTTCCTTGCTACCACATTTACAATTGTAATTATATTAAGATCAAATTATTGGTTGCTTTAAAATTTATAAATTTATTTTGATCTTTAGATTATTTTGTTAAACAATTTTTTTTTAAATGTATGTTTGAAAGTATTATATTGAAGCATTGAATTGTATAGAATGTGATATTTTTATTTATATCTTGGAAATAAATATGTAATAGATTTATAGTGATGAGTAAGTATAACGATCCTAGTTATAGTTATTTGACTCTCTGTATTGAATATTTAGAAGAAAAAATGTACCTTGATAGATACATATAAACAACTATCATCCTCACAAATCAAATTATAACTCTTTCAGTTTAATAAAAAATTTAAAGTTATTATATATATAACAATATGTACATCATCAAAAACATAATGGAGTGATAAAACATATAACTCTATATTGATAGTATTTTGTAGTTAATAATTTTTTTTGATGAAATATATCTATATATCAGTAAAAATATATAATATAAAAATGATTAAACAAAAAATAGGTGGTATGGAAGCACACCTTGAGCCAAACTAAGCCAAGACTAGGAACAAATCACAAAAGGAATAAAAAACATCGCTGGGCCCCACAATATCATAAACAAAAAATGAAATATATTTAACTTAAGGTATTAGTGCAAGGTTGAAGGGTAGAGGATACATATCATCTGAACCCCAACCTAAGTTAGTCAAGTCATTGCCATTTATAATTGGCTCCCAACTAGAACCTTGAGCAGTGTCCTTATCATATTCATTTTGTTGAGTAGGAGAAATAGCAAGAGAGAGCCTAGGGAACTTATCCAATATATCTAGCCAACCTCTAGGTAGTGCCCCCTAAGCATCTAAATGCATAAGAGGAGGAGCACCCAAACCATCCAACCCAATAGGGAAGGAATTAGGGGTAACCACCGTCATTGTTGTCTAGGAAGAAATATACATTGATATGGGGTGATGTTATGAGAATGACATTGAGACTAGTTGCATCGATGACCACCTCTAGGGGGAGGACTAGCATTTTTTCTAGTAGTTATGTTATCCCCAGGTGAGGAAGGAGAAATTTGAGCCATATCACAAGGAGCATACCCCCAATGAGTGAGAAGGTCTTAAAGATGGCCAAAATCTACAACTACTTTATTAGCATGTACTTGAATCTATAAAAGTACATTACAAATAATGACAGATTTGTTGAAATAAAAAAAATTACAATCTGAAAAAATATTTCTAATCACTACATTATATCTTTCTTTTCATAACCAAAATAGATTCTCCACTTTGAAAGAAAGCTATACCTAGGTGTATTTAAAAGGAAATGCAATTTTATCTATAAGAAGGATATGCTACCGCTACAAAAACATGGCCTAGAAAGGCCTTAAAAAGTCATGAATCCACATCCATAACCATTGGGATTTAAAGTAGTGATAGAATAAATAAGGGAGCATTTCCATATGGCCACAAAAAGGATATTTATAAAGGGAAATTGTAAAATGCACAAACCTTATGCCTGTAGGTAAACCCTAATACATCACACACCAAGCAAATTAAACTTAGGCTCCAAGCAAGCCTCCCAAATAGTTTGAAAGTAGAAGCACCAAGTACAAACTGAAAAATGAACATCTTAATGAGAATTAATTTTGTTAACCATAGGAATATGAGGGTAAGCCACTCGTAGCCAATTTAGGGAGTGTAATTATGAAATGGAGTTTCCAAATACCATTTCCAATCCTTCAACCAATGACGAAAAGAAAAAATAGATATTTTGTGTAGCATTGAAGGTAGAATAAAATTAAGGATTTATTCATGTAAGACTCTCTATCAGAGTTGGCTAATCAAAATTTGTTTTTCATCTCTTTCTAGGATAGCAAAGATCAATATTACTTACAACATATGTCTTGGATAGTATGAAAGCCTCTATGAAATAACTTGAGAGCATTGATGTAATGAAAATCGATCTGGGGGACTTCATTGAAATTGATAATAGGTGACAACCATAGAGAATGTGATTTAATAGATAACCCATCTTAGATCCATGAGCCATTCCAAAAAAATCATGGTTTAATTTTTTCCCATGCTTATGATAAAAAAATTACCAACAAATAATGCAAAAAAAAAAAAGGCCAACCTTCTAGAGGCCATAACTTTTGACCCATAACTTAGTTTGATGTTTTTCACATGCCAAAATGACCATATCAAAAAGTTCATTGTTGTCTCTAGGTAGTTCTACTTGCTTAGGAATGTTTTTGATGTTTTTTAGAGGCCATACGTGATCATCTAAAGGTCTAAAATTATGATTTAATTATTTTTTGAGTTTTTTCTATTTTAGAACCAGACATCAAATTCATTTGAATTTAATCCCATAATCTAATTATAGTATTTAGTATATTTCAAAATATTTTTTTAATATTTTAAGATTTTTTAAAAAATTGGCATTTTTTTAGATTTTAGATTTTTTCAAAATTTTACATGTTAACTCTAAACTCTAAGTTGAGGCTTATTTAAGCATGGTTTAGATTTATAATTATTTAAAGTCATTCAATATGAATCAATTCTAAGTTATTGTTTCAGATCTTGGCCTATTGGTAATTTTATTTGCCTCGATAGTTTTCAGGTTCATTATCTGGTATCAGAGCAAGTTCAAATCTTGGAGTAAAGAATGGTGAGAGGATGAGGAGGTGTTGTGTAGATGAACTAGAATATACAAGAGATGAAGAGGTAATTTTAATAATTAATAAATATTATCACCACTCAGTAAAGAAGACAGGGTGGCAATGAGAAAGACACAGATCATGATAAAAAAAATTATCAAGAAAAAGAATAACAAGAGCAGCCACCATCAATGGAAGAGAGGATGGTTCAAGATTTAGAAGGAATAAATAAAAAAATCAAGGTTAATGTTCTCGATTATGGAGGTAGTTTAAAACCCAAGGAGTTGATAGATTAGATGAATAGCGTAGAGAATTTCTTTGAGTCGAAGACTATGAGAGAAGACAAGAAGGTAAAGTTTTCATGCACAAAATTGAAAGGCTCATGCAATGATTTAGTGGGATCATCTGTAGAAAGAGAGATAGAGAAAAGGTAAAGAGAAGATTAATTTATAGAAAAAGATAGAGAAGAAGCTGATGGAGAAATTATTTCCTATGAATTATGCACAAACCCTATACCAAAGATTTTAGAATTTGAGGCAAAAAGATCACAATATATAAGAGTATACAAATAAATTTTATAATCTTTCCATATGAATGGATCACGATAAAATAGAATAGTAGATGGCTGCAAGGTATGTAAATAGTTTGAAATCTTCTATTTAAGATGAATTAAGCATTCATAGAATAATTAACATGGAGGAGGGTTATCAATAAGCTTTGAAGGTAGAATAAAAAAAATAGATAGAATCTCAGAAGGACATCTCTCAGTCAAAAAAGAGTTGGATCCCCTTCAATAAGTGGACAAGGTGGATTTACTACCACTAGAGGTGGATTTAATGTCAATAAAGGTGAGTCGTCACTTGGTGCAAAAAAAAAAGATGATAATAGGCAAGGGTTTCAATACCAACAAAGAGGAAGAGGATTTTAGAGAGGATGAGGTTATAGTGGTGCTAAAGGATGGTTTTCAAATTAGCATAAATCTTATGTCTGTTATACATGTGGAGAAGAAGGGCATAGAGAGTTTGAGTGTCCACACTATCAAGATAAAGAAAGAAGGTAAGAAGATCGCCCAAGAGTAAATCTAGTTGAGGTTGAAATAGAAGAGAAAAATACTAAAGTTGCATGAATAGATGTTGGAGAGAACCTCATGATGATAAGAACCATGATCACTCCAAGGAAAGATCAAGTTTAGTAACAAGAAGGTGGTGATGCATGGCTATGATCAAATATTTTTTGAACAAGATCTACTTCAGGTGGAAAGGTATGCAAAATAATTATAGATGGTGGTAGTTATGAAAATATGGTTTCTAAAGAAATGATTGATAAACTAAATATGTAATATGAAAAGCATCCTAACCCTTATCAGATTTCATAGTTTAATAAAGGGAATGAAGTTATAGCAGATAAAAGGTGCTTAATCAATTTTTTTATAGGAAAAATTTATAATGATGAAATATGGTGTGATGTTACTCCAATGAATGTATGTCATGTGTTATTGGGAAGACCATGTCAATTTGACAAGAAATTAATTCATGATGGAGTAAAGAACATGTACACTTTTTAGAAAGGTGGTAGAAAGGTATTTTTATTACCTCTTAAAGAGGAAGGAAAGATAGAAAACATGCTCTTTAATAAAGAATTTATCCAAGATATGAAAGTAGTCGGTTGCTATTATGCATTGATAGCAATGAATGAAGAAATAGAAATGGTGCCAATACCAAAAAAAATAGAAAGAGTGTTGAAATAATATGCATATGTTATACCTGATGAGTTACCAAATAATTTTTCACCAAATAGAGATATACAACATCACGTTTATTTGATTTTAGGATCATTTCTACTTAATCAAGTCGTTGATAGGATGAGTCCAATAGAACATGTTGAATTAAATAAATTGGTTACTAAATTACTAAGAAAGAAGGTGATAAGGGAGAGTATGAGTCCATGTGAAATACTAGTGTTGCTAACTCCAAAGAAAGATGGAGGATGGATAGTGTGTGTATATAGTAGAGAAATAAAAAATTTGTAATGAAATATAAGTTTTCTATACCTTGTTTAGATGATATGATAGATGTTTTTGTAGGACAAAAATATTTTACCAAGATTGATCTAAGAAGTGGTTATTATCATATCTGAATTCATGAAGGAGATGAGTGGAAAAATGAATTCAAGACTATGGAAGGCTTATATAAGTGGATGGTTATGCCCTTTGGATTATCTAATGCACCAACACATTTATGAGAGTGATGAATATAGTGCTACAAGAATATATTGGTAAGTTTGTGGTTGTTTATTTTGATGATATTTTGATATTAAGTAAGACTAAAGAAGAACACTGACAGAATTTGAAAATGCTAATAGATTTGTTAATAAAGGAAAAGTTGTATGTAAGTTTGAAGAAGTATAGGTTTATGCAGAATAGTTTGGTAATTTTAGGATTTGTTGTTTTAGTAGATGGTGTGAAAATGGATGAATAAAATATAAATGTGATTGTTGAGTAGCCTATTCCAAAAAGCATTAAAGAGGTAATAAGTCTCCATGGTTTATTAACTTTTTACAAAAAAATTATTAAAAACTTTAGTAGTATTGTGGCACCAATAAAATATTGCATGACAGAGAAGGAATTTGCATCGACTAGAGTGGCCACAAAAAGCTTTGAGTTTTTAAAGAAGAAGATTATTGAAAGACCAATTTTAGAATTATCAAATTTTAACAAAGTGTTTGAGGTTGACTGTGATGCTTCGTTTATGGGAATTGGTGTTTTGTTGAGTCAAGAAGGAAAGCCAATATCATATTTCAGTGAGAAATTAAATGAGGTAAGAAATTTTTTTTCTAATTTTGATGTCAAACTGTATGCAATTATATAGGAAATAAGACATTGGAGGTATTATATGGTGTCTAAGGAGTTTATACTATTTACAGATCATTAAACTTGAAGTATGTGAATACACAAAAGAAGTTGAATAGTAGGCATGCAAAGTGGGTTTCTTTATTGCAGGGGTATACTTTGTGTTGAAACATAAATCAAGAAAATAGAATTAGGTCATTGATGCATTGAGCAGGAGGGTAGCGTTATTAACTACTATGGTGAGTGAAGTAGTCAGATTTGAATCTATCAAATAATTATATGATATTGATCCATATTTTAGTAAGGTGATTTAGAAGTGTAGGAATCCATATAGGTAGGATAGATGCAATTCATGATGAGTATCTTATGCAAGAATGTTATCTCTTCAAGGGAAATAATTATGCATTTTAGTTGGGTCTCTACAAGATTATAATAATAGAATTACATAGTGGTGGTTTGGTTAGACATTTTGGTAAGACAAAGACAATAGCTTTGGTGTAGGAAAAATATTTCTGGCCAAAGATGAAGAGAGATGTGACAAGGTATGTTTCAATGTGTAGAATATGTCAAGTAGATAAAGGACATACAAAATATACTAGACTATACATGCCATTACTAGTTCTAAGAGAACCATGGATAGATTTGAGTATGGACTTTGTGTTGGGATTGCCAAACACACATAGAGGTAATGATTCAATTTTTGTTGTTGTAAACATATTTTTAAAAATGGTTCATTTCATTGCATATAATAAAACTAATGATGCCACTATGGTTGCATAATTATTTTTTATGGACATTGTGAGATTGCATGGTGTTCCAAAAACTATTATTTTAGATAGGGACATGAAATTTCTAAATCTATTTTGGGGACTTTATGGAAGAAGATGGGTACTAAGCTACAATTCAATAGTGTATATCACCCACAAAAATATGGATAAACAAAATTTGTGAATAGGAGCTTGGAAAATTTATTGAGATGTATAGTGGGAGAGAATCCAAAGTAATGGGACTCAGCTTTACCACAAGCTAGGTTTACATATAACAGTTTAGTGAATAGATCAACATGAAAGTCACCTTTTCAAATTATTTATGAGATATATTCTATGGATATCTTAGATTTGGTATAATATCCAATTAGAGATTGAATTAGTGATGATGTAGAAGCATTTATAGAGCACATACAACAGATGCAAGAAGTAATAAGAAAGTTATAAGAAAGTAATGAGAAATATAAAGCAACAACGGATGTTAGAAGAAGATCCAAGGTATTTGAAGGAGATTTATTAATGGTTTAGTTGAGGAAAGAGATATTTTCAAAAGGCACATAAAATAAGTTGAAGTACAAGAAAATTGGACCATGCATAATTATGAAGAAAATCAATGATAATGTCTATGAGGTGAGTTTACTAGAGAATTTTGATATATCTCTAGTATTTGATGTTTCAGATTTATATGAATTCTATGGAGAAGATGGTGAAGATTATGAAGATGAAGAATTAAATTGGGATCAATAGGTTCCAAAGAAAAAATAGTGCAGGTTTTGTATATGAAGACAATACACACAAGGTAAAGGAATTATAACAAGTATTTGGTGCAGTGGGAAGGATTGTAGTATGAAGACAACACTTAAATTATAGAATGGAAGATAAATAAGATTGACAAGGAAAAGTGACAATAGGATAATCAGGCCAACTTGTAGGAGCTGAGTTGTTTTCAACAAGAGGAGAATGATGTAAAAAAATAGACCAACCTTCTAGAGGCCATAACTTTTGACCTGTAACTCCATTTGAGTTATTCCACATGCCAAAATGATCATATAAAAAATTTCATTGCTATACCTAGGTAGCTTTACCTACCTAGGAATGTTTTTCATAGTTTTTGGAAGCCATATTGATCATCTAAATGTTTAAAATTATCATTTAATTAGTTTTTTGAGCTTTTTCTAGTTTTAGAAATTATATATTTGTAGAACTAGACATCAACATCAGTTAAATTTAGTTCCATGGTCTAATTATGCTGTTTAGGATATTTTAGGATGTTTTTGGGATATTTTATGAATTTTTAAAAATAAGCATTTTTTTTAGATTTTATATTTTTTTGAATTTTTGCATGTCAACTCTAAATTCCAAGCTGAGGCTTTATTAAGCATGGTTTGGGTTTGTAATTATTTCAAGTCACTGAATATGAATCAATTATATGTTATTATTTTAGATCTTGGCCTATTGGTAATTTTATTTGTCTTGATTGTTTTCGAGTTCATTAAAAAAGGACCCTATAATTTGAATAAAGGTTTTCATGATGAGAAGATTAGAGAACCCATGTCCTTTCCATGATTTTTTACCTCTAGGAAGGCTTGAATAAATGTAGTGTCGAAACAACACCTTCCAAGCTTCCCTTCCTTCAATGGTCTACACAATCCATTTGGCACATATAATAACTCCTTGAAAAGCAACATCTATGAGACCCATACCTCCAACATCCTATGAGAGGCAAAAATTTTCATAAAAAACTCTGTGGACACCATGGCCATGGGAATAATTGGCCAAAAAAAAATCCTTGAGAAGCTTTTCAAGTTTTTGGTAAGAATTCTTGGAAGACATCCAGCCTAAATACCAGTATACATGGGTAGTCACAAGCACTTTCAAGCAAATTTGAGATTTCTTTGCTAACAATAAGGGATTGGTAACCTAATACTCTAGCTTATTTACCACTCTATCAACAACATATTTCCACAAAATGGGTGAAGAGGCATAAAAAGTAAAAGGAATGCCAAGAAACTTAAAATTTTCATCGTGTTGAATCCAAGCCCATCCATACTTGCTAGCCCACATCGATAGAGGGAGGGGGTATGATTGCTTGGAGCACCTATTTTTTTCCATTAGATACTTGATCCAGAGGCAAGGCAGAAGGTATTGAGACACAATAAGGAATTATCCACATTATTCTCTTCTTCAATAATAGTAAGGAAAGTATCATCACAAAAGTGGCTATTTAATAATTGCATATCTTCTTGAGGATTTTTTGTATCTGGAGGGAGAATGATTTGTTTGACAAGGCCCCTAGCTTGAGCATTGCTATGTAGATATCTAAAATCCTTTACTGTTAGCACATATAGGGTAGGTGGTAGGGAGCATCCTTGGTAAATAGATTGAAATAATCCAAATTATTCCAAAGTAACTCCATTAATAGAGAGCATGGATGAGACGTTTGAAAAATCATCTAGATGGTTTGAATGAAATTTGTCCCAAAGCCTAGGGCTTTAAGCATAACCAAGACTAAAGGCCACTCAATACAATCATAAGTTTTTTCAAACTCAATTTTTATGAACATAGCTTTTTGATTAGATCTCCTAGCCCAATCCATTCCTTCCCAAACTGCAATAATATTTTCTATTATATACCTACTTTTGATTAATACTATTTACTCAGGGTGAATAATGTGTAGTACAAGATTATGTAATCAAAGTGCCAAAACATTAACAATGATTTTGTATGAAACATTTAGAAGGGTGATCAGTCACAAATTATAGGACACGTTACTAAATTTTAGTTGGAAATGACATCAAAATTTTGATGTATGTTTATACATGTCAAAATTTTAACATGTTGAATTTTTTTATGAAAGAATGCAAAAATAAATCCCATATTTCTTGTTTCATTTGACATCAACAATTTTAGAATAATTTTTATATTTTAAAAAAATATATCAATTAATATTTTATTATCTTTTTTAAATTGTAAACCTACTTTCATATTTGTTGTTTTATTTGAATGGATATTATTATTATTTTTTTAATTATAATTTTTTTAATATTTAAATGTGATTTTTAATCACCATACATTTTGGATTATTGTAGAATATTTTTAATTATAAATTTTTTAATATTTAAATGTGATTTTTAACCACCATACATTTTGGATTATTGTAGAATATCTAGATGTGAGAGTTTTGAATGAGATTGGACTTTACCTTAGTGTTAGGGAGTTCTTAAAAATGTTAGAGTTTATTTTTTATCAAATTCAAATTTCATATCTATGATTGTATCTATTTTTCAATTTTCAATTATGAATTTTATTGTAAGTGGAAAATTAAAAAATTGGTATTATTATTTTTTTTTAAACTCAAAATATATATTTTAAAAACTATTTATTCAAAATTATTATTTTATTATTAATTAAAATTAAAAAATATTTCAAATTTTAATATTCTAATAAGAATAAAAGAAAATATTTACTAATGTCACTAATTTATATCATACCACAATATTAATATACTTAGTACATGTGACAAAACATTGTCAAGGACTATATTTTCAAATAGTTCACATGCTTGTTTATGCTACCAAATTCACCATACAAATATATAATCAATTTATTTGTATTTTTTTATTTTTTATTTCAAAAATTCATTTTTTATTTTTATTTTATACATATTTTTATGTAGTAATATTTGAATATTATTTAAGAAATAGACCCCTTAATCTAAATTTGGTTATAAATTATGGTAGCATAAAGAAAGAACATGAATTTTAATTTGAAAAACTATACTATTCATATGATTTTTTTGAAAAACTACACTATTCATGAATGTTGCTTCATTTAAAGAAACATCTAAAAATGTCAAGAAAAAAAATGTATCAATATGATAATAAGATTGTTACCTTTTCATAAAAAATAACTAAATACCTTAAGTTGTTGATAACATTCAATATGACCACATTTCATTGAGACATTTTGTCAAGCAACACATGCCTTATGCATGCTACCACATTTTTCAAACATGTCTATCATGGTTTTTTCAATCATAATATATGAAGAATATTCAATTTTGATCATGTTTTAGTGAATGTACATATTATTATATAGAAACTATGAAATATTTGAGTTGTGTATCCTTTAATGCAATCTCATAAATATAAAATGTGGCAACACATAGAAGGAACCTGAATTACTCGATAAAATAAAACATTCATAGATATTTTTATATTAAGAGAAACATTTAGTAAATATAAAAATATATTATATTAAAATACTAGTATTAATTTATATTCATAAAATACAGTTAAATGTCATAATTATATCATTGCATTCGATGTGATCACATTTCATTGAAGTATTTTTTCAAATTGTTCATGTATTTCATTTATGCCGCCACATTTTTGATACATTTATAAAATAGTTTTATAAACTAAAATATATTAAAATATGCTTTTTGTTCTGCTTAATTTATGTATCAATTTTGAAATATTTAAATTAAATATTCTTTAATGCAATCTTAGTTTATTATAACAAAGAAACCTGAATTATTTGACAATCTATAACATTTTTATGTCGTTCCATTTAGATAAAAATATTCCAATTTACTATCATGTTTAGCCATAATGATAAGTTGATTGTCTCTCCATTAAAAAATCTAAACATTCTAAACACATCATTGTACTGCACATGATCCAATGTCTTTAAGACATTTTATCAAACAATTTGTGTGCATTTTAGAAGCTATCACATTTGGTCTACATGTCTTTCAAGGTGTTTAAAATTATAACATAAAAAATATGTGTTTTTTATTATGATTTTATGGATTTACAAACAATTATATATAAACACTGAAATATTATGTAAGGCATGGACCTTCTAAGGAAATCTTTGTAAGATATCGTAACAAAGAGAAGAAATGTAAATTTATTTAAAAACTACAACAATCATTTATTTTTGTAATAAAATAAAGATATACTAAAGTTATTAACATATTATGACATAATTTTCTAAGATAATTACCTTTTCTCAAAACATAACTAAATTCCCTGATTCTATCATCATCGTCCATAATGTGACTATAGTTCATTGAGACATTTTTTTAAACATTTCACATGTCATGTGTATGATGTAACAATTTTCATTCATGTTTAACATGGCATTTTCAAATACAATATATAGAATTTTTTTATTTTTAAGTATGATTAATTAGGATGTATTTACTATTATGTACCAACCTTGAAATATTTAAGGTAAAGTTTTGGGAAAACTTTCTAATGTAATATTAATTGAAAAATATGGTAACATAGAGAAGAAATTCAAATTATTTGAAAAAAATACAAATTTCATATGACGCTTCATTTCGAAAGCATCTATTTTACTAAAATTCGATCCCATGATGCTAATATCATTTCATCCTCATAAAAGAAAAGAATAAACATACCATGTCTATCATTTTAGTGCATATAACCATATTCTATTGAGACATGTTCTAAAACAAAAAACACTTGAATTATGTATGTTGCCACATTCTACATAGATTTCTATATTAATGTTTTCAATTGTAAAATGTATGAAACATACTTAGTTTCAATTATTATCTGATGGATGGACATAAATTTGTGTAGATAACATGACATATTTAATAAAAATACTCTTTATTGTAATCTTAGTTACAAATTATGATATCATATAGAAATAACTAATTTTTTTTATAAAATACAACATGCATCTGTCTCCATGCATCTCTCTCCATTGAGATAAACATCTACTAAAGTTACTAGTATATGATTACGTAATTTTGAGATTGTTGTCTCTTTATAAAACAAAACTACAAGCTCTAATCTCATCATTGTAGAACCACATTTTGTTGACATGTTTTGTCAAATAGTTCAAGTGCCTTGTGGATGTTTCCACATTTTACATACATTTCTAATAATAATAATAATAATAATAATAATAATAATAATAATAATAATAATTATTATTATTATTATTATTATTTGATAGATATGTATATACTTGAATATTATAAATTTAAAATATTTAATGTAAAAACATTTAACCTTAATGTTAGAAAAATTAAAACTTATGATAATGTAGAAAAAAGATATAAATTATTAAAAATAAATGCAATAATTACATAATATTTAAAATAAAACTTAAAAAAATGAAAACTATTACTATTTCAACATGTACACAAAAAATAATTTTAACTCACTCAAAACGTTTCCTGATTAAATTTTCTTTAATAAATATTTTAGAATGTATAAAAACATAACTGAAAAAAAGGACAAAACGAGAAACACTTTTCCCTTAAGATCATTCTCACTAATATTACCACATTTTTAAAAAAAAAAGTTCTCATATCTTATATACATTTCTGCATTTTCCATACATATCTATCATGTAATGTTTATAACTGCATCGTTTAATAAATACCTGCTTTTATTATGCTTCGATATGGATGTACACCTTATATGGAAACCTTACAATACTGAAGGTACAAATGCTCTAATACAATTTAAATTACAAAATGATGATGACATAAAGAAGGAAGTTGAAATTGTAAAATGTAATAGAATTATGTTAAGATATACACAAGAAGGATGAAATAAATTATTCATTATCGTGTGCGTTTATCCAACAAAAAGTGCCCTAAAACGTTTTCTACAAAAATGTAAACCATTAACATTAAAAAACGCAAAATACAATACTTACTCTTTTAAGATTAATGGATTTAATGTTAAGATACTAATTCATACTAAACCTTGATTAATGGATTTAATGTTAAGATACTAATGCATACTAAACCATAATGTTAGTATCATTATCTCTTCATTAAAAACAATTAAATGTTTTAATTACATCATTATATTTCATGAGATCATATTTTATTGATATATATTTTAAATAATTTATTTTTATTATTTATGATCTTCATTTTTTTTTTTTTTTTTTAAATTTAAATAATTTACGTTTATTATGTATACATTCCTATTAGGATATGTAAAATGTATATTATTTTTTTTAAAGATTGATTGATTGAAATATTATGAGAGTATCTTAGTAAAATATATTTTTTAACATCTTAAAATCACTATAATCCATCTAATCATTTTTTTTTTGAGATTTAATCAAAAAAATCGCCTTTCATATATACATCAAATTTTATATACATTTCTATTATAATATTTTCAACGTACACAATATATAAAAATTATCTTCTTTCTATTATGATTTGATAAGTGTACATTCCCTTATGAAGGAACCTTGAAATATTTTCTCGGTTACAATATGTGGTAATAATATAGAGAAGAAGCATGAATTATGACAAAATAATGGAACGATTGGAAGGATAATTCATGTTTTTTTTGTAATAACGCGAAGTTGTTGGAATATAAAACGACTCACTAATGATAATAGGTCACAAATGTTTTTTTTGTTAGTGATCCTATTATTTAGCGATCTCTGTTAGTTTGTTTCTCCCTATTTACGAGCTTCTAAGCTTGTATAAATAGTTCTTGTGTAAGCTTTTCTAAGTTACATATGAAACTTCACCATTATTATTTATATTTCAGTCCTCCAATATTCTTATCTGCTCTTTCAAACTCTAACAATTCTTCAAGGACCTGAAAAAACATTCCATTGAATGTTTGGCGTAGAAAATAAGTATATTGCCTCACCATTGAGCTTATATTATTTTTTTGGAGCTTTGGGATTCCTTCTAAAATGCCAACACGACCCTTTGTTGTTCAAAACCACTCTATATGTCCTAAAAACCACCGTCATATTCATCTTCTTTACTGCAAATTTCTCTCAAAAATGCTTTTATACCAACCCGTGGAATTCCAAAAGAGGCAAGGTTTTGCTCATAAATTGTAGTCTTTAAAACTTTAAATATAAGGTTTTTACTTCTATACACATGAAACGATGCTTAGGGGTGTTGGTAGATCTATGTTTTAGGAAAGTGTTAGGAAAGTGTAAGTGAGAGGTTTAAATCCCTCCCAAAAGAACTCTTAGATTTTTTTTTTTTTTTTTTGGGGAGTCGTTTTGTTAAATTTGGTAATTCCACTAAATTTAGTCATAGTTAGTTAAATTTATCTAGTAAAATCATCAAAAATAAATAAATAAATAAAGTAAATGGTGAGGGATAATCTTTTTATTGATTAAATGGAATTAGTATTTTTTTGTAAATTGTAATATTTTATTTGCAAAAATATGGCAAAAACCTTTTTTCTACAAAAATTACATTTGAAACAAGCAATAAAATAAAATAGTGTATTTTGCATAATCGTAATGTTCGATGTAAGCAATGCCACTGACTTGGTTTATGGATAATTTTTTTTGATTGACTTGGAAAATAAGTAACCGAATATAGATGCAACATTGATCTCTAGGAATCATCCCTATAAACCATCATGGATAAATAAGGTTAAACTTTTCATTAGTCATCCCTCTTTTACATGTTTGATTCAATTGATAGGGATAAATCTTGATAAATGAAAATTCAAAGTATATAGGGAAGTTACTCCCACATATGTAAAATTATACCTAAGAAATTGCAAATTATTGGGTGAACCTCTTTCACTACTATCTAGGTACCACATATGATGTAGGAGCATCTACATCCATCTTGGCAAGACATGGTTATAATTGAATTCAAATTCAATTTATTGTATTTTTCCTCTAATATGCTGTTAATAAGAAGTAATTGTAAAAAGTAAAAATAAAAAGTAATTGTTGGGGCTATTGAGAAAATAAAGGAAGAGTGGTTGAAAATATTTCAACCTGGGTATGTTGTTACAAATTAAAAATTGTTTTTGTTTTTGAGCCCAAGTTGGGCATAGAAGTAAGAGAGGAAGCTCTTAAAAAGAGCAAAAGAAAATTCATTAAGAGAGAGGAGAGGGACATAGAAAAGAGAAAAAGATAGAGAGGAAGAGACCTCTCATTCAAGGGAAGAGGAAGTAGAGGAGAGAAAGGACAGAAGGAGAATCTCTCATTCAAGGAGAGAGGAAGAATGATCAGAAGTACGTAAGAATGCAGGTCTGCAACAAAGATAAAATGGAGGATTGGATGTGAGAACAAAAGGAGGTGTGAAGATGTCTAATAAGGCCTTTGAAAGCCATTGGCCATGATCAGAGATGTATTGATTCCTTTATCTGTAAGTGCTCTTGTTTGATTAAGAAAAAAAATGTTGTTGATTTTCATGTCATCTATAGAACTCTCTTTCAGCTATAAGCAGGCCTGTGTGTATATAATTTCAATAATGGTTTACAATCTAAGTTTATTTTGATCTTCTTGGATCCATAATAGTGTCCAGTGAAATACATTCTAATACAGTCAAATTAAAGCATGTGATTACATTGCTATGTGAATGGATGTTCGAATATATGAGGGATCGAGCAATAGTTCCAATATTATTGACAAAATCTGATTTGGTCATTCCAATCCCACTTTCCACAATGGTTATTGTATTATTCGTCTTGTCTGTAATAATATGAATAAAAAGTTTTGGCTTCGCATCTAGCTTGCTCTTATCTGTGAGGGCCTCGAACCAAATTGGATCAGCGATAAAGAACTGTGATGTTGGTTTGGGAGGCCATTGTGGAATTTATGGAGTTAATTGTCCCGAATGAGTTATCAGCAAGGAGACTTGCAACAGTCAGGGGATTTATTGCATTTCACTCTATGACACTCTTGGTGTGAATGTCGTTGAATTATTATTTGCCTCCCTAAAGTCTCAATAGCTTTTGTGCAAGAGTGAAGGATACCTGTGATGCTAGAATGTTTGCCTAAGTATACAAAATACTTAAAGACATTGGTAAGCTTTGGTGATATAATTGATGGACAGAGGGAAGTAGCTGAGAGAGCTGGTGTGCAAATAACCAATGCAGTGTTTGAACAAATTTGACCCGATGCAAATAAATTCGACCTCACAAACAGAGATACAATTCATGGTTCCATGCTAAAAAGCTTCTGTATAGACTACCAATCAGATCTGAGTTGCTGAGGTTATGAGTCGATCCAGCCAGATGTATGCCTGGATGAATGCGAGTATGGTATAAGGAAATGCAACTCTGTGGCCTACAAGTTTGTTGAACCAGTGCATTCAAATTCTCCATTTCTCAAAGCTTTTCAGATTCTACGAACTCTGCAGGTTCATAACTATGGACTCTACAGGGTCATTTTTATGATTTTGTATCAGTCATAACTACAAACTCTACAGGTTCATAACTAAGGACTCTACAGGGTCATTTTTATGATTTTGTGTTGATGAATATCAGTCTTGGGACTACACATAAATTTTTTATCAGAGCTTGAAGCTCTTGGAATTTGCTACAGAAAAGGTATGAGTAAGATTTAATATTCAATTTGAAGTCTATGTTTTGAAGATCTTTTTTGAGAACAGAATAGGAAGTCCTGAAGCTAATTAAAGCTTGGAAAAGAGAGAGAAGAGCTCATGGAAGCTCAATAAATGGTGACCCAAGGTAAAGTAAATTTGGATTTGTGATTTATGTTTGTTGAAGTGTTGTATAAAGAGTTGCTACCGGATTCAGAAAAGGATCAAAAGACTAGGATGCAAAAGGCCTAGGTGAGATCAAGGAGATTGTCAAAAGACCAGTCAAGGAGAAAAGGCTTGGGTGAGACAAGGGATCAAGAGACCAAGGTGGAAAATACTTCGGTGAAGATCTTAGAAATGAAAGTACTGTTGAAGGTACTACAAAGCAGCAAGGTACATGAGAGCACCAAGAAGAAAACAAGCATCCAAAAGAAGAAAGGTATGACTAATGGTGACTTTGATAAAGAGATTGCTAGTTTTTGGAAAGATTTAGCTAAGATTAAAAGCATGTTTGAGTCTGGGATGCAATCAAATGAACAAGCATGTGTATGGCCAATGAGGAAGAGGATGAAGTGGCCAATTGATCTCCTAATGAAGAGGAGAAGAAGGAAAAATAAGATTTCCATGAAAAGAGAAGCCCATAGAGGCAAGAGGATGAGTAGGTTGCCAAGTGAGCAACAAAAAGAGGAAGAGATTGTGAAAAATGTTCTCATTGTGGAGAACAAGAGAAGAGAAGAAAGAAAATATAAAGTGCCAGGAAGAGCACTTGAAAAGATAAGAGTGTTGGTAAAGAGAGCACTCATAGGGACCTTGTTGTCTCTTATTTTTATATCTAATATTGTTTTTGCAAGGGTAATTGCAGGTATGAGCAGCCTTATGAAGGTCAAGAGAAGGGCCTTGAAGAATGAAGAGATTGGTGCAAGAGAAGACACCAAGTGCACAAGTGAATGTGTAGGAGAAAAGAAAAAGTTTGTTGTTGTTGATAAGGAGGAAGAGATGCATTGGTTAATGCATAAGGGAGGTTTTGAGGAACCCCTACAAGCAAGAGGAGAGATGGAAGATGAAGATGACTTCCATGATGCCATTGAATGACAAGAAGAGGCAGGAGAATAGTCAAGCATAAAGGAAGAAGAAAGTATAAATAATCAAGAAGTTATGCAAGTCAAAGAACTAATGGAGAAGCCCATTAAGGAGGTAAAGGTGAGTTCAAAAATTGATTTTTCTTATAAGCATGAAATTGTTGATATGCATGTTAAAGAAGCAAAGAGAAAGGTGAAGTTTTTAATTAACCATGGATATGTGATGCCTAAATGGTGGAAGAAGCAAATACAAAGCACAAAGGAAGAGAAAGATTGCTCCATGGATCAAGCTATCAAAGAGGTAAATGAAATGTTAAAACCTAAATTTGATTGTTATTGTGAGCATGAAGATGTTAATACATAGGTTAGAAGAGGCAAGAGGAAGATGAAGTCCTCACACAAAGCAGTCAATCATGGCTACATAATGCCTAAGTGGATGGTGAAGCACACAAGTAAGCAACAAGTAAGCAAGCAGGCAAGTTTACCTTATAAGATTGGATTTTCTCATATTCCTAATATGAATGTAGGTGTGCAAGAAAATAAAAGGACAAACAAAGTTCATTTTTTAGTATTGTCAAAAGAGCATGGATGCAGGATGCCTACATGGTTTGAGAAGACAAATGATAAGAAGGATAAACAAGTATGGGTGCCTAAGAAAGCAAAGAGAGAAGATGTGAGTGTTGAGGCAACAAAACCAAGAAGTCAATGGGAGAGGATTGAAGGTAATTCCAGCAACCAAGAGAATGAAGGTGAGATGGTGAGTATGGAAGAGGCATTCCATGAAGACAGGACACTTGAGAGGTATACCAAAGAGGTAAAAGGTAAACAAATTATTTATGATGATGTATTTGAATCATTTAATGATCCTTTCATGAGAAATGAGGTATGGAAATTGGCTATGTAGACTGATGGGCAGCAAGGAGAGAATTCCAAGAGGATGGATGATGAAAGTGGAGATGTGAAATCAGTTCACAAGATTGAAAAGAGTAAGGAAGCACAAGGTAATATTGCTCCAATTGTTTTTGATGAGTCTATTGAAGAAGTTGGTTTATGTGATGACAAGCTAAGAAAAGATGAGATAAGGGGTAAAGGACAAGTAATCCTTAAGAAAGAAGGACCCAATTTTGATGAAGAGAATAGTGAGATAGATGAAAGCTCACTAAAGAAATAAATAAGAATGTTGGAAGAGCTCTTTAGTTCTTCAAGAGAGCTACATATAGGTACAAGCCATGGTGAAGACACCATTGGGAAGAGTGAAACAAGACAAGAGCAAAGCAAAGAGTCAAAGGCAGTTTTGGCCAAAGATCAGAAGAGTGGAGACAGCCAAGAGACTTTATGATCTCAAGTTTTTACTTCTAACATTGCCTTTGATGTTTTGAATGCAGGTGTTAAAGTTGTGGAGATGAATGAAGTCCATATTTCAATGGACAATTTTTTGAACCAAAAACAACAAGGAGATCTAGAAGACATGTATGAAGATGAAGAAACATGGAAGCAGGAGATGGAAGCTGAAAAGGAAATGAGAAGGACATATCTAAAGAGGAAGAAAAGCAAAATGAAGGATAAATACTATTCCAAACAAAGACAAGCATTGCTATTGGCAACAAGACCTTGGGATCCAGGCATATAGTGAAGACTAGTGCATGGAGGCAGCAGTTCATTTGAACTACAGTTCAAATCCTTTCTAGAGGGAGAGTATGATGTAGGAGCATCTACATACATCTTGTCAAGACATGGTTATAATTGGATTCAAATTCAATTTATTGTGTTTTCCCTCTAATATGCTGTTAATAAGAAGTAATTGTAAAAAGTAAAGATAAAAAGTAATTGTTGGGGATGTTGAGAAAATAAAGGAAGAGTGGTTGAAAATATTTCAACCTGGGTATGTTGTTACAAATTAAAAACTATTTTTGTTTTTGAGCCCAAGTTGGGCATAGAAGTTAGAGAGAAAGCTCTTAAAAAGAGCAAATGAAAATTCATTAAGAGAGAGGAGAGGGATGCAGAAAAGAGAAAAAGATAGAGAGGAAGAGACCTCTCATTCAAGGGAAGAGGAAGTAGAGGAGAGAAAGGATAGAAGGATAATCTCTATTTCAAGGAGAGAGGAAGAATGATCAGAAGTACATAAGAATGCAGGTCTGCAACAAAGAGAAAATGGAGGATTGGATGTGAGAATAAAAGGAGGTGTAAAGACGTCTAATAAGGCCTTTGAAAGCCATTGACCATGATCAAGGATGTATTGGTTCCTTTATCTGTAAGTGCTCTTGTTTGATTAAGAAAAAAAATGATTTTGATTTTCATGTCATTTGTAGAACTTTGTTTCAGCTGTAAGCAGGCATGTGTGTATATAATTTCAATAATGGTTTACAATCTAAGTTTATTTTGATCTTCTCGGATCCATAATAGTGTCCAGTGAAATACATTCTAATACAGTCAAATTAAAGCATGTGATTACATTGCTATGTGAATGGATGTTCAAATATATGAGGGATCAAGCAATAGTTCCAAGATTATTGACAAAATCTGATTTGGTCATTCTAATCCCACTATCCACAATGGTTATTGTATTATTCATCTTGTCTGTAATAATATGAATAAAAAGTTTTGGCTGTGCATCCAACTTGCTCTTATCTGTGAGGGCCTCGAACCAAATTGGATCAATGATAAGGAACTGTGATGTTGGTTCGGGAGGCTGTTGTGGAATTTATGGAGTTAATTGTCCCGAATGGGTTATCAGTAGGGAGACTTGCAATAGTCAGGGGATTTAATGCATTTCACTCCATGATAGTCTTGGTGTGAATTCTGTTGAATTATTATTTGCCTCGCTGAAGTCTCAATAGCTTTTGTGCAAGAGTGAAGGATACCTGCGATGCTAGAATGCTTGCCTAAGTATACAGAATACTTAAAGACATTTGTAAGCTTTGGTGATATAATTGATGGACAGAGGGAAGTAGCTGAGAGAGCTAGTCTACAAATAACCAATGCAGTGTTTGAACAAATTTAACCTGATGCAAATAAATTTGACCTCACAAATAGAGATACAATTCATGGTTTCATGCTAAAACGCTTCCGTATAGACTACCAATCAGATCTAAGTTGCTGAGGTTGTGAGTCGATCCATCCAGATGTATGCATGGATGAATGCGAGTATGGTATAAGGAAATGTAGCTCTGTGGCCTACAAGTTTGCCGAATTAGTGCATTCAAATTCTCCATTTCTCAAAGCTTTCCAGATTTTATGGACTCTGTAGGTTCATAACTACGGACTCTGTAGGGTCATTTTTATGATTTTGTCTCAGTCATAACTACAGACTCTATAGGTTCATAACTATGGACTCTACAAGGTCATTTTTATGATTTTGTGTTGGTGAATATCAGTCTTGGGACTGCGTATCAACATACTATTCTCTTTCACATACATCTATGCTTCTTTTATGTACAATTATGTATATAAAACCCTGACAAAATTCTTCCATGTACAAACATGTATATAGGAAGGGTGTGTATATAGAAATGTCTAGTATATTAGTTTGATAGTATATAAAAAGGGAGTCCTTGATACCTAGAGTGATAAGAAACTAATCTATCACCTTTTGTTAGATTATACACAAGGAATGGAAATGGTCCAAAATTCTTTCTGCCAGACTTAGCATCTATGCGATGATACCTATGCTGCTTGAAAAAATAACATCAAGACACATATTGAATTGAGGACATTTATTCTTTTATTAGTGGAACATTTACCTGACATACCTATAACACTAATTAGAAGCATAAGTTTGATAGTTGTAAAATAGAAGGAAATTTTGATTTTAATGGTTGGGATATTGGATGAGGTATAACCTCATATCCATGAGGCTACCATAGCTAAGGAAGCTTGGGATAAGATCCAAATTGTATATGAGGAAAAAATGAAATAAAAATTCTCCATATATAGAGTTAGTTCATTCAAATTGAAGGCCAGTGAAAAAGTGAAATCTTTTCTAAGATGTGTTGAAACCTAGAGGGCCTCACTCCAAGAATTGGGTGGAAAAGTTAAAGATAACTCTCTTGTACCTATTATCTTGAGATAATTTCCACCATCCCATAGGATATTCATGATTACATTTACTTTCACTGAACAAAAACAATTATTTGATAAATTGGTCAACATGTTGCAATAGGAAGAGTCCATGCATGAAGAAGAAGAAGAAGAAGAATTTCTAGCCTCCCATCAATAGAAAGGGAAGAGATAGATCAAGTTTTCTAAATAAAATCAAGGTCATCAGCAAAATCAAAAATGGAATAGACAACATAAATTTTGCCTCATTTGTGGAAAGAAATGCCATGACCTAAATGATTATTAGTATAACTCATTTAAACATGACTCATCAAGCAACAAGAATCCGAATAACCAACAATTATCATATATAAAATAAGGATAAGGTTAGAAGAAGAGTAATTGGAAGAAGAAAACAAATCAGTAAGGAAACATTACTGAATAATAGGACAACCACTCTGATGAGGACTTCATATATGCCATAGAGTTTCATGAAGAATCAACTTCATAAAGTTATATTTGGCATGTCAATTTTGGTGCAACTCGACACATAAATGGAAGACAAGATTGGTTTTATAGTATTAATGAGACCTCTCCTAAAAATCAAGTCTCTTTGGGTGATGGTTCATCCTATCATTTTCAAGCCATTGATAACATATCATTACCACTTAGATAACATGCTTAAAAAACCTCCAATGTCATGTATGTCTTAGGACTCATAAAGAATATAATCTCTATCAGGGAGTTACTTAAGCACAACCTGAAGGTTGGTTTTGAATTCAAATGAAGTAAAAAGATATGTCTAAACAAATATAATTCCAAATATTCAAAAACTGTTTCAAGAGCATCTTGCATTTGGAAGATGTTCTAGCTTGACTTTGTTTAACTAAATAATCAAGCACTTGTAGCTATGGATTTATACTCAACCGATTTATGGAATTGTAGATATGGACATGTGAATTTTATAAAATTGAATGCACTCAATCATTGTAACATGGTACAAGGACTTCTTCAGTTGAATAAACTTAATGATATCTATCCCAGTTGTCTATTAGGGAAACAACATAGAGCATCATTTGGTCAAATTTCCTTAAGAGCATCTATAAAATTAGATTTGGTGCATACCATTGTATGCATACCATTGAGACTTAATCATCATGGGTTTAATATTTTATGTTCTTTATTGACAAACACTCATAAAATAATGTGGATATGTTATTGAAAGACCAAATCCCAAGATTTTAATGCATTTAAAGAGTTTAAAGTAGTTATGAAAATTGGTATTATTTGTAAAATAAAAAGTACCTCTTATGTTGAGGGGGAGAATACACCCATAAAGCATTTTTTACTTATTTCAAAGAATATGGTATTAATTGACAAATGTAGAGTTTGATGAGAAAGTTAAAACCAATGTTCCTTCCATACACTCACCTAATTCGATAATTAAACCTATAGATAGTCATGACAACACTAATAATGACAAAGATGATGGGGATGATCATTAAGATACTATAGATCCACCCATAAGATTAGTTGAATGTATGCCTAAATGGTATACAAGTATAATTAAAAATGCTAAATTGGATAAAATTCTAGATACATCAACCACTAGATGAAGGACTCATAGCATGACTTGAAAAGAGGTTAATTTGGCCCTATTAAGTATAGTTTTTAATTAATTAGGTCCTCTAGAGTTAAATAATCCCTGAAGTCAAAACCTTGGAAGGATACCATGAATGAAGAATTTCAATCATTGATGAAACATAACACATGGCATCTTGAAGATCTTTTACCAGGGGAGACTATAATCGAATGTTTTATCGATATTTAAAATTAAATTTAAAGTAGATGTAAGTATTCACACACATAAGGCATGACCCATATCAAAGTTATATGCTCAAATGAAAGATAGGAACTATGAGCAGACATTTTCTCTTAAGGCCAAGATGAAGACTATCATATTTATATTTTCTCTAGTTGCATGGTTTTGATGGATAATTCAACAAGTGGATGTGAAATTGCCTTTCTAAATTTATATCTACAAGAGGAAGTTTACATGACACAACTAAAATATTTTTTCACACCTAATACTAGAGAAAAAGTGTGTAAAGTCATCAAATCTCTCTATGGTCTCAAATAGGATCCCTAAGCATGGTATATAAAATTCAAGAAGCATATAATTCAACATGGATTTTAGAAGATTCCTTATGATCCAAATCTATATGTCAAACAACAAAGATGGGGGGGGTGAGATTGTTATTATTGTTATGTATTTTGATGATCTAGTCATCACTAGAATTTTATTGAATATGATTGATGCAATCATTATAAATCTTAACTGGTCATTTGACATGACATATAATAGTATTCTACACTATTATCTCGGACTAGAAGTATGGAAAAAAGAACACCACATATTGTGTCCCAGGGGAAACATGCCATGACAAAACTCAAGAATTTTTGGATGATAGATAGTAAACCAATTGCTACACTTATGAAGACAAATATTTAGTTATCTTCTATAGATCTATAACCACTAGTGAATACAACTCTCTATCATCAGTTGATTAGGAGTCTTTTTTAATTATTGTATACTAGGCCAAACATCAATTATGTTGTCATCTATCTTTCATGATTCATGCAAGATCCAAATATGTCTCATTGGAAATCAACAAAGTGGATATTGAGATATATAAGGGGTATAATGGAATTTGGACTAAAATACAAAGATAATGATAATTTATTTTGACATTATATTTAGACTTAGATCATGCAGGTAATATTGATGATAGAAAATCCACTTCAGGATATATGTTCTTTTTAGAATCTAGTCCTATAACTTTGTTTTTCAATCTTACACTAAATCAAAATATCTTTTATAAGAAAAGTTTTATGTGAAGTGATATGGTTATGTTGAATACTAGAAGGATTGGGAGTACCATAAAATTAACCTACCATCTTGTATTGTGATAATGAGGGAGTTCTCAATTTTTTTCACATTCCAATGTTTCATAAATGCACACTACACATAGAGGTACAAGTACATTTCATACACAAATAAGTTTAACAACACATCTAACTCTAATAATTCCCAACAGAATAACATCATGTAGATTTCTTCACCAAGTCATTTGCATGTGACAAATTTGAAGCATTCATATAAATTATTTTTTGCTCACTTGAGACTATGCTGGATTAAGAGGGTGAATGATAGGATAATTTATCATGTTATTTATGATAGTATGATTTTTTGGGAATGTAAAACAACTCACTAATAATAATAGGTCATAGATTTTTTCATTTTTAGTGATCCTATTATTTAGGGATCTCTATTAGTTTGTTTCTCCATAATTACAAACTTATAAGCTTATATAAATAATTCTTGAGTAATATTTTATAAGTTAGCTGAGTAAATATTATTTGTGCTCTTACAATGATTAAAGGAAATGTGAATCATATAAATCTAATGAGGATAAAATCTATTAATAATTATATTAAACATATGAATTAAAATGCGTTCTAATTGATTCAAAACATTCCTTAACATAAGTACCCCTAACTAAGCTTCTACAACACAAAAAACATAATAAAAACAAACAAACTACCAAAATAAAAATTTTCCTCCTCTATCAAATTGATTCCCTCCTCTATTAAACTAACTCCCTCCTCTATTTAATCAATTCAATTTATTTTTACCTATTGCAAATGACCCTCCTCTATAATTTTTATTGGGTAGACATTTTAAAATAAGAAAGGGTGTAGGATTTTTAATGTTTTTAAATTTAATAGCAAATTGAAATTAAAATAAAAATTTCTAAAAATTGACATCTTTTATGAACATGAAAATGTCAATGTCTATTCATGCATGTATAAATTTTTATGTCATTCAAATAATCGATTATTAACATCAAAAATATTAAATATATCTAGGAAAAGAACAAAACAAATAAATTTCTAATGTCAAACAAGAAAGTTTGGACATTTTCAAATTAATTTAAAGTTTAAAGAAAAACAAACATTGGAATTTGGGTTAAATTTTGTAGTGTTATGACCAATATTTGTATTATGTTCTCATGGGTGAATAAATAATACATTAATACCACTAGAAATTTAACTAATAAATATAGAGGAAGAGGGGTTGTTTTTATAATATTCTATTATCAATTATATAATATTTGATGTGTGTGTAGTCGTATCATATGACATCCTACCTCAAGTAACTTGATTACTTATTCAACTTCTCATATCCCCTTGTATAATGTACCTTTTATGCAGTTCTAGGTTACATGCCACTCAATATTTATGCTTTGATCCTTCAGACAATCCCTCGTATCATGTGCTTCCCACATATATCCAAGGAAAAGCCATGTTTTGAGGAATCTGTATAGTTCCTAGCATCATATTCATCTCATATAAGGTTAAGATAAATGTCACACAACTCAAAATAAAACATTTCACACTTTATTTGGTAGGCTCAAAACACATAAGTTTTATAATCTTATTGGGTATGAGGTCAAGGGCCAACATCCCCTTTCGTAGTCCAATCCCCTAAATCAAATTTTGAATGGTCAATCTCATTATCATTTAGTATGACTCCTTGTTCTATGAAAAGAAAAAATTCATGCACATGATGTAATCTACATAACATTCACCACACACATGACATTTGCATGACATTAACCTACATTGTAGCATATGTGCAAACCCACAAACCTTTTGCACAACTCTCTTAGTATACAATACACCTCAAAATCAAGTTATGTAGTTATTGTAAGGTGAAAAATCAAATGTGGATTCTCCAACCATTAGATTTATATAATGATTCTTTAGCCTTCAAGACTTTGTATTTTATGTATACATATTTTTAGAATCATGTAATAGGTAGATAATTTTAAAGTATATAAACATATACCTTTGTCAAGAATATGTCATGTATAGAGTGCACATATTTATTTTGTTTCCAATAGACCCCATATTCAAATATTTTCATATGAGGACCCTCTTATTTTAGTTTGGGGTCTGGTCTCCTTCAAAAACCCTTGGGTCTATGTTAGCTTTGAATTTTGGAACAACTGTTTGAATTTAAATACCTTCATTATGGTCTTTGCCTATAAGATTCTTGGTTTAGCCTTAGGATTAACTATGTTCAAAATTGATTTTAAAATAACCTTGGTCTTGTAATATCTATGTTTAAATTGGACAAATATGTTTGCCATATATTGTGTGTTGTCCATTTCTTAGACCATGGCTTAATTCAATTGCATAAATGTTAGGGTTTACTTGGGTCATTAAAACAATATTTTTCAATTTAAAATTACCAAGTCCTTATAATATCCCATTCTAAAGACTTGGTTAAATATTTAATTTTAGGTTTGATTGTAAAAGTGTTTAGAGATTTATAAATGTTTATGTATTCAATATTTAAAAATGGACTTTATTATAGTCAAAATCTAAGCTTTGTCTATGCAAAACTAGGTTTTATTTTTTCTATATTCAATTTTGATTTCTTTGACTAATCTATTAATCCTTGTTCGAAGTGTCTTTTACTTTGCTTGTTTTCAAATTTATTCCAATGATATCGATCCATTATTTTCCTACCATGCATCTTGATCATGTTTATTTTAAGTTTAGGTGCTCATCTAAAAATATTCTAAAAGCATTAGGATCCTCTCATGGACCATTCAATCTTCCATTGAATGGCCAAATTCATAAAACTATCTAGTCATTCAATAAATCAACCAAATATTTTGGCCAATATCCTTCTATATCTTTTGATCTTTTATAAGATATCTCACATTTGATCAGAACCTGATCACAACAAATTTTCTAAGTCAAGGAATTCTATGACCTCCCAAGATCATGATAGGTGTTGCCATTTTGGAATTCAAGGAATTAAAGCATTTGTAGAGGATCACACGACCTCTAAATCCCCACTAGCTATCTGATCTCTTATATTGATGGCTTATAGGATCCCTATGACTTAGAAGGGAGCAATATACATAGGCATCCTAAGAACCCTGCAATCATGCCATATAGCATGATAATATTTGATTAAAATAGGTCCCGAATAGTTAGTATGAATCCACATGGAATCATCCCATGAGACCAAGAGCATAGACTAAGTGAGTGAGGGATTTCCACATGGACTTTATGATGTTAGCAAGGTCCCATAGCTTAATTTTGAAGAATCACTATCTGTAATTTAAGTTAGGCGACCTATGGAATTTATAGATTCAAAGTATGCCACATCATTACAATGATTTAAATATAACATGCCACATGGCATGATCATGTTAAGAAATAACTCAACTATCAAATTCAAAAGATAAGAACATAGAAAGCAAATCTTGAGGCTCAGGGATCACAAATTTATACCAATCAACATAAAAAAAATACTTGGTAAGGAGAATAAGAAGTAAATTGAGATGGAAAAACTTATATCTTGATGATGTCAGTGGTGTAAAAACATAAATTTAACAAGTACCCACCCTTAAATAGACCATAAAACCCAAGCTTCCATATAAATAACAACCCACCACATGGAATATCCCATCAAGGCCATCAATCCCTTGAATCAATTGTGAGTCCAATCTCACCTTCTCAATCAACTTGTAGAAAGGGCCTTGGCTCCAAGACATGATAAAAAAGGGATGAATTGAATTGAAGATCATGAATAAATCATTAGATCATGGGCATGGCGTTCACATTGGGATCAATAGAAGATCACTAAAAAGTTAATAAGATAAAATTCAGCCTTTAAGAGGCATGGCCTCTAACTACAAATCATGGTCAAACTAGAAAATCTGTCAAAATCTCAATTACATTCCCCAATCATCATTGAATATTTAAAATCACCCCAATAGTGGGATGAATGAACTTGGGTGAACTCATCTATATATATATAAATTTTTTGATGTATAATGGGTCAACACTTCTTGTGCCAAAACTTTGTAGGAATTAAGCTAAGAGTGCACCTACCTTTACTCATTATTTGGCCTTGATTGCTTTCCTAGAGAAACGGATTGTAATGTAATGATTTTAGAATGTTTAATGCTGATTTTATTATGTTTTTTATGCTTGACATGCCTTAATTCCTCTAATTTATTTTTTTATTGATGTAATGACTACTGGTATGTTTGTTTTCAGTTGATTGTCTTAGTTATGTTGTGTAGTAGCTATCATAACTAGTATTTTGAATTTATTCATGCTTTACTTCTGGCTTCTTGTAGTCATTATGTGCAATAACTAAAAAAAACAAGCTAGGCTATATCTATAATGTATTCAATATATTAATGGATTTCATAATTATCCTTAAAAGCTTTTCCACCAAGTGGCTCAAATTTTGTGATTATGGACTAGAATACCATTACCTTATTTCATTGCAGTATGGTGACATACAAAAACTAAGGTAATATTTTCATGTTAGATACTACAATAATATTTTCTTGTTATATCATATTAATGGTTTAATAGTTTTTCATTTACATTGATTGGTGTTAATACACATGGTGTTTAATACTTTCACATGTTATTTAGTGTTTTATTCAATGTCTGTCAATGTTAAAAAATATTTATGTGGATCCTTTTTATACCCCTCAAACCCTATTTTTCCACATCAGACAAGTATGCCACATTAGTAAGGGGTCCACAATTATTAGCTATATACCATATTTTTCCATAAATTTTATGTATAAATTTCTCTCTAATATAATATGGATTTTGCCATAAGGGTTGAAAATGAACACACATTAGATTCTATGATATGACGATGTGGCTAGAGGCTCATTGAGAACCTATAAATATAAGTTCAAACTATTCTCTAAAGGAATTAACTAGTGTTTAAGGTCATCCTCATCCCACTTAGTTTGATGCCCAAAAATTGAGGATCCTCTATGGTTTTGCTGTGAGTTACAATGCTTCATTTTATAAGGCTTCAATCTTTTATGATAGGAACTTCTTGTGTAGATAGTGGATTCTCATTCAAAGCACAATCCTAAAAGACTTCCATTAAGAGGGAAGATATGTTGGGTTTAGTTATGAATATTTTTATTATTTATTTTTGGCATCTTTTGAGATTCTTTAGTTTCAACTAATGGTTCTTATGTGCGGCATTAGAGGGCAAGAGACGACAAAAATGTTGAGCTGTGTTTGTGAGACCTAAATGATAATTTAAGGTGGTGTTATCAAATTTAATTGGATTCTCACATACCAATTTCTTAATATTTAAGACCACATTTTCAATCAATGGTTGGTTCCCATCCATCATTACACAAAATTTGGCATAGAAAATGCATTGATCTAGCTGGAAGTTTGGAAAAAAAATTTGTTAAGAATACTAAAAATATTAGTATATCTCTAAAACATTACCTTTTCAAGCTTGTAATTTTTAAAATGTAGTTCAAACTTTAAAATCACAATATGTATTGAAAAACTCACGAAACAAACTAATTTCAATGTCTATATAATATTACTTTTAAAATCTATTTACGATCATTCAAAACAAATTGAGGCAAAATAAAATACTCTAAAAATCCTAAAAAATATAAAATATAAAACATATAACAAAAAATTTCATATATATATATATGTATATGTATATATGTATATGTATATGTATATATATATATATGTATATATATATATATATATGTATATATATATATATATATATATATGTATATATATATATATATATGTGTGTGTGTGTGTGTGTGTGTGTGTGTGTGTGTGTGTGTGTGTGTGTGTGTGTGTGTGTGTGTGTATATGTATATATATATATATGTATATCTGTATATATATATATATGTATGTATATATATGTATGTATATATATATATATATATATATATATATATATATATATATATATATATATATATATATATATATATATATATATATATATATATATATATATATATATATGTATGTATATATATATGTGTGTGTGTGTGTGTGTGTGTGTGTATTTATTTATATATGTATATGTATATTACAAAACCTATTAAATTTTAATAAAACCATATCATATACATTTTCGGATTTTAAATTGAATTGTTTTATATTTTTTTAAATTGTTCATTTCTTATCAAAAATAAATATGAATTCATGTCATGAATACTAAACTTAACATATCATTTTAGATATCCCTACCTTTTTTTAGCCTTTCATCTCGTATCAAGTATATCTACCTTTCTTGTATAGTATTGTTAGCTTCAATAAAGCCAAATTTACATTCCAATATATTATTATTTGGTGTCTCTAATTTTGTAACTTAGTGTTGAAAAAAATTATTATTGAAGAGGTAAAGGATAGAGGTGAACTTAAATAGTTATTTATGATTGGTCTTCTTTTTTAAAGATCAAATTTAAGAGTAAATTAGATGAGTTTATTTATAATATATGTTTGTAAATTGAATGTTTGAATATTTAATTATATATTTAATATTTTTTGGGTGTTAATTTATTATTAAGTGGTTATAAATTTTAACTTGAAAATGTATGTGATATTTACATTCTTAAAAATAAATCTATTAATATTAGGTTATAAAATCAAAGGGTAAATTATTATTTTTAAACATGATTAATGGTAAAGGACATATTTTGATTGGGTTTCATTCTAGTTATAAAAAACAATCCCTCGGTTAAAAGGAAAAACTAGTAGAAATGAAACCAAATATACATTAAGAACAATTGTCTATACACAACAAATAAATACCCAACAAAAATTAAAAAAACTAGTAAACTAAATGTAATAAACTACATATCTAGATCTTTCAGGACAATGCTCCATTCCTTAACTAGATTGTTAGGGACATCTTTAATGTCCCCCACCACTATATCATCTAACTCCACAATCACTTTTTTTATCAGACTCTTGATCCTCTTGCTTACATGAATGCCACTTTGTTGATATTTACCTACCTTAATAATTTCCTTTAAAAACTTTGTAAGAAAGATAATTATTGATAGTGACTTTACTCATTTGTACCAGGTTGTGGATGGTAACCTTCATATTATTCCTCTCTATCTCTAAATTATCCGTTCTAGCTTCAAATTGAAGTAGCTTAAAAGCAACAACTTTCCCTTGATCAAAAACACAAACACTAGATCTGCCCCCAATAAAAATATTGACATTATTATCCTCAATAATGAAAGACAATAGACTCTTATGGATGTTAATATTCACAATCAATTAGTTAAGACATTCATGAATACTTCCACCATCTGCTTCTTCCTTCCTTTTCTTCATGTTACGATCATCATCCAAACCAACGACCAAAACATCTTTCTGCAAATCATCTTTCATCTCAATCATGATCCTCTCCACCTCAACCTGATTATCCTCCATCATTACAAAATCATCGTCATCGTCGTCATCATCATCATCATCATCATCATCATCATCATCATCATCATCATCATCATCATCATCATCATCATCATCATCATCATCATCGTCATCATTTGCCTCCAATTCCTCATCCTTAGATTCATCATGAAATCCCACATCTTCTTCACAAGAGATTTAGAAGCAGTAATCAAAGGGGATTTTGAATAAATTATAATGGTAATGGCCTTATTAGTAGAAACTTTCCTCTACGCTTTAGAAATGATTTCCCCCTTCCCTAAACAATTAACCAATTTTACATTGATAGAAGGCCCTACCCCAAAGGACTTAGCATAGCCATAAAAAAGGAAAATGAGGGCCTAGTGACAGGGTAAAGGGGCTTTCTATAACTGCACTTCAGTAATTGAATGCTCAAGAGACATCAGCAGAAAAGGGCAAACTTATAGGAATATTATGCTTGAAATGATTCAACAAGGCAAAATGATAAGATAAAACAACACCATACCTCCCCTCAAGCATTAAATACTTCATAATTTTATTTTCCACATCATGGTAAGGCACAAAGAAGGACTCACAAAGAAACCCAACTTGGAAATGTATCAATTCTTCACTAGGGTCTAGAAATTGTTGCATTTTTTCAATGTTTTCATCTTGTTTTTAAAAAATTTCCTCTTGTGTGTACTCATCCCAGTAGCATGAACAATCATATTTTTAGTAACAACATTTATAGCATCCCTCATAGCCACATATTGAGTCCATGTAATTAGACAACCTACCATCCTCCAAAATAGGCCAAACATTCTTATTCTTCTTTAAACTGTCTTCTAAATTAATATTCATTATTTTTAATTTTTTTACAACTTTATTTAAATTCATCTAATTCACTCCATACATCTTATATGACCTTTAGAATCATATTAAATACATTGACATTATTGTTATATATATATATATATATATATATATATATATATATATATATATATATATATAAAAGAAAGAAAATTAAATAGATAATTAAAAAATATGAAAATTCTGAGGAATGCTAATTGGCAAAACAATTAGCCTTTTCGTTATATGACAATCAACCACTTTAATAAAGCTGATAATGAAGAAGCCCTTGGATGCAAGCATAACTCCATATTCTGCTTGGGGTTGCCGTATGCAAGGAAGACATTTGGTTTGATGAGCAACCTTTTGAACTTACATGGAATAGCACGCTTATTATCGTAGTAAACATCATCATGATGAGATCCTCCTCTGAAAGATCAACAACGATAAAATATGTCAATGATCTGATTAATCTCAAGCTTCAAGGCCTTAATTAAACTTGGAATAACAAAATGTAACTCATGATGGCGAATGAAAAGCGTTTTTTTCCTTGGGCATTGGCTTCATTTTTCAATTTATTGAAGATGAATCCATATGAGATTAGAAATATCTGACAGAAACGATTTGACAGAGATTAAAAAATTATTTCATTGTTACTCTGTCAAGAAGCTTATCCTAAAAGAGAAATAAGAATTTTTAGAAAAGAAGTAATATTGGTTCGGCTCGATCTAATAAACCTGAAAATTATCATCATTAAATATGGTTGAGCCGAACCAACATCACATCCTATCTTCTACTTACGAATTTTATCGCACCATGATTGGTAAGTGGATTACAAAACTCTACATATAATGACTACAAATACCACTAGTTGTTTGTGGAACACAGAAACCAAACCCGGTTTTCCTTACATGGGTACATGTACTTTTGCATACATAATGTATACCAACATGGCAGACATGAGGTCGCCGCCCCATTATCCAGAGCACCTAAATTTTTGAGTTGTAGAATTCGAAAGGTCGATCTAAGTTAGAATATTAGGTTTTAAAGAACGTGCGTTGAGCATAGGCTGCATTCTAATAACGGGTGTTTTTGGAGGAATAATAATAATTTTTAAAGAAATAGTGAAGGAAGCCTCTTGGTGGTTAAAACGACTAAAATTTCAAAGGATCTAACAATGATGCGAAGGTTTGGACATTGTTTTACGGGTTTTAATTGGCCGTTAATTACAGAATTAGGAATCTTTGGATTGAGGGTGATTCACAAAACATTTTAAATGCTTTGAGGGCTAAAGGATCATATAATTAGAAGATTAAGTATATCATCTAGCAAGCCATAATTTTACTGGATCTATTTGAAAATTTCTTAATTTCCCACTGCTACCGAGAGGGGAATAAACTAGCGGATGGCCTTGCCAATCTAACCATCGACTGGAGAATGACATGAATATTTTTTATTTGGGACAAGGCAATGTTGCAAGTTTCTTGATGACATGGCTTAACAATGATGTGGAACGTAGTGCTGCCTACTAGGTGATGATGTTTCACTACCAATTTTCATTGGACATTGAAGCCTGACTTTGTATATCCTTGAGTATGGGGATGAGGCCCTGTGTATGTATTTTTGAATATGACTTTTTGCTATAACATTATGTTGATATTCTATATTAAATTGGTGGCCTTCCATCTTTTTTGTTTAATGATGATGATGATGATAATGATGATGATGATGATGATGATGATGATGATGATGAGGAGGAGGAGGCGGTAGAAGGTCAAATTTGAGGTCTACCATCATCAATCTGTCTCAATTTGAAAGTTATTTTTAGACTTGGCATACAAAAACTGACCTTTTAAAATATTTTAATTGAAAAAAATTTAAAAAATCCAAAAACATTTGAAAAACTCATGTCTATACATAAATGAACCCTTTCTATCATAAAAACACATTTTCCCATGGGAAGTTTTGTTGTAACTACCTCTTTGGTTGTGTGTGTGTATATATATATAATTAATCTTAAAGATAGTTGCATGTCTCATAGTTGAAGAATTTTATTTTATTATAATATTATTTATATTTAGTTTGTTATTTACATAATGGAAAGAAAGCTAATCTATAATCATTTGTAATCATGAAGATAAAAAAAGTGTTTATTATATATTTATTTTATATTGAGATTAATTATAAAATAAAATTGAGAATAATTGTAAAATAAAGATGAATAATTAAATACATTACATATATATTACAATCTTTTTAAATATAATATCACGATTTAGAAGTCAAATTTGTAATTTGTAATTTTTTTAAATAAATATATATTAACAATTTCTTTTTTTTTAAAATGTGAAAATAATTATAAGTGATTATACTACTAATAAATTAGAGAAAAAGTATGTCAAGTAAAATATCATTTTTTAATATTTTCTTTATAATGTAATCTAATTTCTGTCACTAAATTTTATTAACATAATTAAAATTAAAAAAAAACATTAAAATGAAAAAGTAAACTTCTAAATTATGTACTTTCGTGCACTTTATGATAAACAAGTAACACTTGTGACATAATTTTGAAATATGTTTTTTATCATCCCAAACTCTCAATATTAATGTTTAATAAAACCTATCGTTATCTTATATTAATTAATTCTTAGAAAAAAATTTAATTTAGCAATATTTAATTTTAATTATAATTAAAATTAATATATAATATTTATGATGAATTTATTTAAAAAAAAAATTATTAATAATATTCAAAACAACAAAGTATAGACAAGGGTGGTTTTCCAAATACTTTTTGGATGTATCCATACTAGTCCAAGTTCATGGCTGTTCCAATTTATACTTTGTGGGATGAATATTAGGTGTTGGCAATGAATTCAATGTAATTTTTGGAAGTATAATTGATATAAGGTGGTCATAAATAAGCTTGTTGGAATTTATAGTGGACATACAAAATAAATAACACCAACTTATATTTATTATTAAAAAATTTCATTTATAAAAAATGACATAACAAAGAACAAAGAAACTAAATCATTAGTATTTAATTATATGTGGTTTAACATCAACATTATAATAAGAATATCAACTTCCTTAAAAATTTGTTTTATCAAAATTATTACAAATTTTAAATTTATATAATTTTTTTTGAAATAATATTTTTTTTACATAAATTTATATTTAAAAATAAATATAAAAAAATTATTATCAATTTTAAATATATTTAATTTTTTTAAAATAATATTTTCTTTCACATAAATTTATATTTAAAAATAAATTGTAAAATCAATCTATTCATCATTTTAGAAGGTTTTAAATATTTAAACATAACCTCTACTTTTTTATTTTTAAAAATCTACTAGTTTCGATTCTTACAATAATTTTTTTAATTTTTTAAAATTTTACCTTTTTTTTTCTTTTCTCTTTCTTTTTCCCATACCAGATCATATCCTAATTACATTTTCAAACAATAAATTAAAAAAAAAAATAAAAAATAAAAAATTTACATATAAAAATGCATACAATCCATCTGTTTCAAATTCACTTGAATACACCTATAAAATTTACTCAAGATTTGTGAACCCAAAAGCGTAAACGTTAAACCTTAAACATTTAATTATAAACATTTTATTTGAACTTTTAAAAGATTTATGGTTTACGAATTATGAAGTTATAAAAGCTCTATGGTTTATGAATTATGAATTTAGCTTTAGGATTTGAGTCTTAATTGTGGTTTTGAAAAGTTGTTCCGATTTGAGGGTTATAGGTCATAGTATTCAAACAATTATGATTTAGGGGTTTGAATTTAAAGTTATGATTGATGGTAAGTTAGCATAGTTTTTTATTACTAATTTTTTCAGAATTTAATTTATATGGACACAGATTCGATGTTATTTTTATTTTATGGAATGATGAGGGTTCCAATAAAATCTTTCATTCGTTTTTTAAATAATTATTAGTAATTTTTTAATATAATTTATAATTTAATTATAATAATTAATTAATTATTTAATAATTATTATTTTTTAATTATTAAATAATATCATATTTTTTGTTTTTTAAGGTATAATAATTTTATGATGCATATACAATTCATTTATGAAATTTTTTAGTGCATAACAAATTTTATATTAAATTTATGATAGACCAACAATACTTCTATGACAATTTTAATAATAAATTTGTCACTCAAATGACATGTAAAATATGTGTATGTTGATTTAACGATGCAACTTTGGTATCATAAGCTTGTCAATCAGATTGTAAATTTTGTTGGAAGACAAATGTTTCTGTACGACATCATAATGATTTGCTAATGTAGTGTAAATAAAAAATAAATAAATAAACAAATCTGTCAAATTCTAATGTAAACCTAACTTAAATATGTTAATAAGACTAAATTAACATAAAATATAATAAATTAGTATTGCAAACCAATCACTCGTTAATGTATACATAAATTTAGAATTATATCTAGAATCATTTTTATATTGAATAAATTGAAGATTGATGAAAATGCATATTAGTTAAATAAAATATCAATAAGCATAAACTTTTCTATTGATTTTCAATGAATGAATAAATTATTACATAAGAGTTTTTTAATAAAACTTAATTTAGAAGTGGAGTTGACATGCATAATTAAAAAATATAAACAAATCAAAAGTTATCTAAAGCTAACTAATCTATGTAATATTCAAAAAATTATTATTTTTAGTAATTTTCATCTTCTAGCAAAATTTTAATTGCTATTTTTAAAAGTTTTACATGAAAGTTCATATGGGATTAGAATTATCTACATATCTTATAAAAACTAAAATTAGTCTAATGGATGAATTTTAACTAAAATTCATGTCTAGGTACAAAAATATGATATTTCTAAAAATAAAAAAGTATTAAAATACATTTTTAGACCTTCAGATGGTCATGTATAGAAGTTAGGAAAATATCCTTAATTGGATACATTGGGTTATGTCTGGATTAAAAATTTTGAGACAATATTTTTGGCACAAACAAGATTTAAAATAGAGTTATAGACCAAAATTTTTGGCCTCTAGAATTTCGGTCTTTACATCATTCTCTTCTGGTTGAAAGCAACTCAACTCTTATGAGTTGTGTAAATTAAAATCTTACCATTTATTCTTGTCAATATTTTTTAGCTCCCATTCAAAAATCCTAGCATTGTCTTGTGTGTACTGTCTTCTTATCCAAAACTTATGTTATCTTTTCTTTATTATTCTTTAGTGCCTATTATCACCAATTTATTTCTTCATCTTCTTCCCCTTCACCATCTTCTCCATGGAAATGATATAAATTTGAAACATTAAATATTGGAGAGATATCAAAATTATGTGGTAAACTCATCTCATAAGATTTGTCATTGATTTTCATCATAATTTTGCGTGGTCCAATTTTCTTATACTTCAATTGTTGTATATGCCAATTTTAAGTCTTTCTTTCCTCAAGTAAACCATTACTAAATATCCTTATTCAAATATCTTTGACATTATTATTACATATACTACTTTATACTTTTCATTACTTTCTTGTAGATTTGTCATTCTTCTTGCAACTATTTTATATATTTTACAAATACTTCTGCATCGTCACTAACTCATTTTATAATTGGCAACTGTAGGAAATCTAAAACACCCATAATATTTATTCCATAAATAATTTTAAATGGTTATCTTCCTATTGACCTAATCACTAACATATTATATGTAAACTCAACCTATGGTAAATCCAAGCCTCGTTTCTTGGGCTTCTCTCCAACTAAACATCTCAACAAATTTCCCAAGCTCCTATTTACAACTTTTGTTTATCTATCTATTTGTATGGGGTATGAACTATTAAATTGTAACTTACTTCTCATCTTCTTTCATAAAATCCTCCAAAAATTACATATAAATTTTATGTCCTATTTGATGTAATTATTGTTAGAACACCATGTAATATCACAACATCCTTAAAAAATAGTTTTGAAATTCTAGTGGCATCATTATTTTTCTTACATGCAATCAAATGAACCCTCTTTGGAAACCTATCTACAACAACAAAAATTAAATCATTACCTCTCTATGTGTTTGAAAATCGTAACATAAAATCCATATTTAAATATATTTATGGTCATCTTGAAACTTGTAATGGCTTGGGTAAAACTATATTATGTGCATGGTCTTTCGACACTTGACACATTCTACATCTAAAAATATGGTTTACCACATCTCTCTTCATATTTAATAAAAAATAGTTCTCCTCCACCAAAGCTATTATATTAGCCTTAAAAAAATGTACAACCAAACTAACACTATATAGTAGTCTTATAATATTGTATCTTAGAGACTCAACTAGAATGCATAGTTGTTTTCTATTGAAGAGATAACAATCCTATATAAGGTATTCATCATGAATATTATGTGTATCACCTACTAATAGGTTATTTCATTGCTTAAATATCATTTCATAGTCTAGATCAATATTATATAATTATTTAACAACTTCAACTTCAAATCCAACTACTTCACTTACTATAGTAGCTAACAAAGTCACTCTCTTTCTCAAAGCATTAGCTACTTGATTTTAATTTCTTAATTTATGTTTCCAAAAAATATTATATTCCTAAAATAAATACACCCACTTTTCATGTCTACTATTTAATTTATTTTGATAGATCACATACTTCAAGGCCTCATCATTTGCAAATAAGATAAACTTCTTAGGCACTAGGTAATTCCTCTACTATCTTAATGATTATACAATGGCATAAAATTCAACATCATATATAGAATATTTTTTCTTACCTTATTTAATTTATCACTAAAATATTTTATTATCCTTCATTCTTGACTCAGCACATCACTAGTTCCCACACGTGAAGCATCAAAATCAACCTCAAATACTTTATTAAAATTTGGCAATCCTAAAATATATATATATTTATAATATTCTTATCTAACTACTCAAATCTTTATGTTGTTTCTCTTATCCACACACAAAAAAATTCTCTCATGCAATCTATTATTGGTGTAACAACACTACTAAAATTATTATTGGATTTTTTGTAAACAATTGTTAAACCATGGAAACTTATTACCTCTATTATCCTTCATGGAATAGGACAATCAACAATTTATTTTACCTTTTTTGCATCCATCCTTACTCCATCCATTGAAACTAATTTTTTTGAAAATACCAAACCCCTTTGCATATATCTAAATGAACAATTTTACTACCAATAGGAAAACCTTGGTGTAAAATACACCACAAGATATGTGCTTGCATGCGTTCAATAAAATATTTCAAAAATTTAGCAAACTGTCATCCCAAACTATCTAAAGATGAATTAAATTTATATTGAGAACTCATATAATCTACCTAAATGAGTTGAGCATAGAGTAATCGGTAATCAAGTTCGAGTTTATATGAAGGAAAAGGGATCTCAACATGAAAATTTTAGTATTTCCACCATTTGACAGGTGATTAAACTCCAATAGTGTCAAGGTTTTAATTTTATAAAATTATTTATATTATATTTTAAAAATTTAATAATAATAAAATATGGGAAAAAAGAGTCACACCATGAATATAAACTCATATCAATTTATAATCTTATGAAAGTGTGTCAAACACATCACTAGGAAATCATCTTAAAACAAATATAAAAATAAAAATTATTATAAAATGTATCACTAAAAAATAAATCTCTAAATTTTTAATCTATTTTACATTAACAAATTGAGTCACTAGTGTCAAAATCCAAGTTATAGTTTTAGTAAGACGGATATTTGGTTTGTCCATCCACCCAGATTGCCTAGTCATATCAATGTCTTGCGTATGGGATCCCATCTCCTTTGCACATATCTATTTTTTCCTTCTTCCTAAATTTTTTATTTTGATGTATGATCATATCATAGAATGATGCATCATTTGAAAATACTTAGAGTTGGAATAAGTAGTTATGTGCAAACTTTGATATGAGCAAATATTGAGTTAGTTGGATTCAACAGATTCTTTGTGTTATTTTCAATAGCCTTCGGACTATGTTTGAATCTCATCGAGTATTTTAAATTTGATAAATCTATGTTAAAATGTATTATGATCCAAAATTAAAGTAAAACCAATAATACTAGCCCTAACAAACCTGCAAGTTGTCTTAGATAAACATAGCCCTTCTTTTCAACCTACCTTCATTAGAATTTATTTGTGTATAATGGTGTTTTTTAAGGCAATAGATACGTATTTCATAACACAACATAGATAACATATAGTGAGTTTTTAAATAGGGATTTTAACTAAGCTTGCTCATAACCTTCTAGTGGTTGCACACATCTATGAAGTAGACATGTGAACATTTCCAATGTGTTAGCTCAAATCAATATATAATCAAATGTTGTAATTATGTAATAATAAAATAATAATGGACATAAATTGAATATTCATGGTAAAAAAATGAATTAAATCAAAGGAAAATAGTTTTAAATTCCATAACATCTGTATATACATATAAATTAGGTGTTTGAATACATCTGATGGGGTTCATGCTAGAGTACAATTTTAGATATCTAAGTCTAAGAAGAAGACCACACTCTATTGAAACCTATGAAATAATAAGGAACCATTGTTGAATTAATAAGAGGCTTATGTCTTTACAATTATAGTGTAAGATAGTTTTTTGGATATCTTATTTTGGATCATTTTAACATTTGTGTGCTTATGTTTATATTTTCCTTTATTGTAGTTAAATTTTTTAACTATTATTTTTCACTAAGTATATATATTTTTCACACCAATATTGGGTGTTTCCATTTAATTTATAAGAACTTACCTACTAGTATAATATTCTTCAATGATTTTCTTTACGCTACCACTTAGTTGTCCTTGGGTCCATGAAACCATAGAGGCATTGTGGTATTAAACCCAATCGATCAATCCCTCTAGGTCTTTGATCTTCTTGACTTTTAACTTCAAGACTTTGAGATCTACAAATCTACAAAACATGTAAGTATTATAATTATTGAGGCATTATCCCCAATGGATTAACCCTCTAATCCTATAAGATCTCGAGATCCTGGGATGCTATTACATGAAAGTTACTCAGGACTCATTAGTTCCTCAAGGCTATGGTAGATTAGAGGTTTATCCTTCCATCTAATCCCTCAAACTATTGAGATGATGCCATGTGGCATCATTTAGTCAACATTCAAAAATATTGAAATTTGGCTAAGGTAATATCCAAAAGAAAACCCAAACCCAAAAATCTTAAAATAAAAATTTTAAAGTGAGGAAAGAATAAGAAAATGAAGGATTCGACTAAGATAAAAACCCAAATAAAACTAAAAAAATGGCTAAGGCACTATCTGAAGTAAAAAACAAAGCTTTAATCAATTGCATAAGATGAAAGGTCAACCTCAAATCCTCTAAGGCATATAAGCATCTGACCAAACTAAGGTTTTAGCATGGATATGAATAATATAAAAGATATAAACTTAATAAAAACTTCAACTATTTTGTAAAATTATATAGATGTTGGAGAGACATATAACAGGAAATAAACATGATCGTTAAGGCCAAAGGAATCCTTTACAAGATATCCATCCAGTCCACAACAACCTCAAAAGATTCATAAAATATCTATATTGCTATTTAATAATAAAACATAGCTAAATAATATCATTGAACTCATCATTACACAATCTCAATTCAATAAATAAACCATAAATTTTTTAAAACGAGAGACATGCAAAATCAAGAAATTATTCTCAGCAGAAATTTAATCAAAATAACTCATTTTATTTTATTATAAAATTCATAATGCCAAATAAATTTCTTTGCATAAAAATTACTTCTTAAGGGTCTAAATAAAAACATTCATAACTATTAATGACTCATTTTACACAAAGTTATAACACATATATGATAAAAGTATTTATCCAAGACTGGAATATTTCTAAGCCCTTTTTGTGTGAAATTATTACAAGTAGATTAGCTATTATGACAATAAAAAATATCAAATTTCATTCATTTCTGAATTTGGGTAATTAAATAAGGACCAAGCAGTCTTCAACAACATTCCTCATCCACTCCTAAGCATATGTTAGCCATAAGAAGAAATACACACTACCCAAACTTTTGATATCATTAAATTGCTACCCTAGACACCCCCAAGCTTGAGACTTCCAACTTTGAGCATGTTTATATCACTTAGTGTATTCATGTATTGGTATCTAATAAAGGATATCTTATCACAAAGGAAATCCTATGCACTACCTATAGTCCAAATTCCTTGTTTTACCTATAGAGACTCCCAGTCCAAATTAACTAAACATTCAAATGATCAATAAAGTGAATCAAATAATTCAAGAATATAATACTAGTAGGTAAATTCTTATAACATAACAATTCCCACTGAAATATTAGAGTAATAAGAGGATGCCTCACTATATTGGTTCCTACCAATGGTCATGGGAGAGTTAAACAACCTACCACCATGATCAACATAGGAGGACTTCAACTGATACCACTATGACATCCAAGTAAGGTTCAAATAACCTTCCATAATACCAAGCATGGGAGGACTTTGACATGTTAATATCAAGACAATTAGGTAAGGGTCAAATGACCTTCCACTATGCCCATCACTTGAGGACTTTCATATGTTATCAACATGAATATGCTGCTCACAGACCACCATCATTCAATGTCACAACCTCTCCAAAGTTCTCAAAGGACAATCAAAACATGGTGAATATTGCTTAACCATGGATAAGTCAATAAAACAAGTAGAATAAATAAAGTGGTTTTATTCTATTGATGTAAAAGATCAAGAAATCATAGAATCACTTAATTTTAAGGAAAACATCTAAAAACAAAATTCAATGGGTAACCCACATATTGACTATAGAAACAATTAGGCGCTATCCTCTATATGTTTAGGGTAAAATTTCATAACTCACTTGTCCTATTTAATTATTATTCTACTCTGCTTTCTTATCTCCTTTTCTAAAAGTTTCAAAATTTTCCCAAAAGTTCCCGAAATTTCTCCAAATTTCTCAAAAAGTCCCCAAAAGTTCTCCAAATGTCTCCAAAACTCCCTAAAAAATATGTTCCAAAAGTCCTAAACTTAGGGAGTTCAACTACTATAAATAGACATTTGAGAATCAGCCAACCACTAGCCACTTGCCAACCCATGACTCATTAAGGGAATTTTTGTCCAATGTTTAATTAATGTGCATGGTACTTCTAGAAGGATTCTATGGTTGATTCTTAGAATCACTTACCTATTTTCCCACTTGATTTTAGTCTCAGGAAAATCAATGGAATATCTGTCAGTTAGCCACTAGAAAATATAAACATTAGATACAAGATCAAATGACCATAAGATAACAAGTTTCACCAACAAATTTTAAAGGCTAGCCACCTAAAACATATGCTAAGTTAGGAAATGTGACAAATCATAACTCAGGGAACCAACTACTTAGCACAACTCTAAGAAAGGTTAAGGTAAAAAAAAATAGTGATAAAACCATGCTTAGTGTAGTCTCTTTCCTTCATTGGCCCTTTTCTTGTTCCTGAACACTCAATGCATACAAAAAATTCACTTAACCTAATAGCATAAGCTATGAAATTCATTCAAACAAGGTAATTTCCATCAATTAACCATAGCCAATCATTCATAAAATATCAACATCCATGTAGATAATTTCATATTATAAGCAATTTCTTATTCACAATATTAGAAGCAATGATCCAAACATAATATAAGTCTATATATCTCATAGACATAATCAAATTTCATAAAGAAACATTGCATAAATAAATTTAAGCATCATTTTTTCATAAGTAAGTAATAAATCAAGATTGATAATATGTCTTTCTCATAGTTCTCAATACATGAAAATACTTGATAAATCCTTAAAAGACTCAATTATAAGTGACTCATAAACATAATTAAATTATCAAAAGATATAAGTCATAATTTCATGGTCATCCTGTGAAGGATGAGCACTATGCAAAATGAGGCCTTACAAGTTATATATTGACCATTTACATTGATCACATAGAATATGGTGCAAATAAATTCTTGAGATATATAAATGGAATTTGTGTTTCCATCCAAGATGAGTTCAATATGATTAATATAAATTTAATATAGGAATACTATTAGTGAACATTGAAGGTAGAGAAAACATTGACTAGAAGGTAAAAAAGCACCACATAAGGTAAAGTAAATATTATGTATGGGAGAGGAGGCAATGTGCACAGTGAAAAAATTAAGGACAATCATGTGCATGAGGGAGAAGAAAGTGAACTATATGGTCATAATCATGTGGATAAAGGAAGATTATATTTTTTTATAAAGAGGACTTATAAATTTGGAATAAATCATTCAAGTTCCCACACACAAGTCAAAGTGGAGCTATGTGTACAATAAAAACTAGAAACTATGTTATACAATCCGAGAAGGAAATTATTATGTTGATTAGTCATGTCAAATAAAGAAAACATGGCAAATCTCTCATGATGAAGAGAGTGTTACTAAATATTGAGAAGTAAGAGGACACACCAATGTAGAGAATGAATCATTTCAAAACCATTTGAAAACATAGAGAAAACTATAATAATAATAATAATAATAATAATAATAATAATAATAATAATAATAATAATAATAATAATAATAATAATAATAATAATAATAATAATAATAATAATGGTAGAGAACATTAGTCTAAAAATTATATAATATAATAGTACATATAACATGTCTTGGTTGTTTAAGTGAAATTATGTGCCAGTGAATGAATAATCTCTAGTCAATTTCTAGATATGTACATACAATAATCAAGTCCTATGTGACACATACCAATGGACATTTTCCATGTATAGTTGGGTAGGCCTTGGTAGTTTGATATGAAATATTTACATAATGGAAGACTAAATACCTATTCCTTATAGAAGGATTGTAAGAAGTAAACTTTGAATACTTTGAAGGATAATTTTTTTTATATGGGTAAAGTCTAAAATTACTGCTAGTGTTAGGAAATAAATTCCTGGAGGATGATAAAAAGGAGTGGACATGTTTGACACTCATGCCTAACCTACATAAATTATAAGGATAAAATTTAAAAATGAGAAGTTGTTGAAAAATTTTAAGGATATATTGGCCTAATATGATGTTATCATGTCTAAGGATATTTTATATGGATTACCACCCATGAACAAAATAAGTCATAGAATGGATTTGATTCCAAGAACAAGTTTTCATAAAAAATTGGCATACAAACTAATGCCACAATAAAATTAGGAGGTGAAGAATCAAGTTGAAAAACTACTTCAAAAAGCACTTATCATAGAAATCCTTAGCCCATGCATAGTACCTATAATGCTATCACCAAAGAAAGGATAATAATGGAGAATTATATCTAATTGAAAATCCATCAATAATATCACCATTAATTTGATATTTCCATTACCGTAAATGGGAATACTTAGTGGATTTGTTGAATGGAAGTAGTACTTCACTAAAATATACTAAAAATTGGATATCGTCATATAATAATAAGATAAGGTGATGAATGGAAGACCACCTTCAACATTAAGGATGGTATGTATGAGTGGATGGTTATGACATTCAGTATAACTAATGTATAAAACACCTTCATGTGATTTATGAATGAAGTGTTGAATCTTTTGTTTCATAATTTTTTCATTTTATATTTGGGTGAGATTTTTATTTTTGGTAAGTCAAAATAACAAAACCTGGTGCAATTGAAACAAGTGTTACAATGTTTTTTGAGGATTTTTCATAAATATGAAGAAATGTGGTTTCATGAAGATAGAATTAGTGTGCCTGGGATTTTTAATATCTCAAGAAGGATGGAAGATGGATTCTCAAAATCTAAGAGCTATCCTTCAATGGCCATCACCAAATAGTTATTTTTAAGTGTAAATTTTCCATGGATAAGCGATATTCAATCAGAAGTACATAATAAATTTCAATATAATTTGTATATCTATAATAGATAAAATTAAGGGGATAGAAGAGAGTTTTGTAGACTACAAAATCAGAGTATGATTTTCATAAATTGATGAGGAAGGTAAAATAATAGATTCTATTAGCAATGTGTAATTTGAATAAGATATTTTAGGTATATTGTGATATAAATGACACAACCATTAGAGATATGAGTGAATAAGGTAATCCTTTCACTTACTTTAGAAAGAAAGTAAATGATCCATGATACAAGTATTAAGTAAATGCTCAATAATTTTATGCTATTGTGAAAACATTGAAGAAGTGGAGGCAATATCCATTATGTTGGTTCCCATTTATACACCTTTCATGCTTAGTCTTGCACACTCAAAATAAAATGGAAAATAAAGATGAAAAACCTAATGATGTGTCATTTTAGTCAAGGGAGGGTTTGGCATCTAGAATAAACCAAATAGATAAAATGATTAAGAGGCACCTAAAAAATGTATCATCAGTTCCATGCTACTTCTAGCTCTATCTGAACCAAGGTAGCTTTCTCACATGGAGAGATTTTGGAATTCAATATCCATGGGGATTATTGGTACATAGAGACACAAATATGATCAGGGCACAATCAAACTCATTCAATCCACCTGAGAAGGTTTATCACACAAAATGAATAAATGCACTAAGTTACATACAAACTACTAAAGATAGATGGGGATGTGTATGCAACCTTCATTTTATAGAATTTTTAAGTAATAAGGGGTTAAAAGGAATACTATAATGCTAGGATTTAATTTATTGAGATGTCCACCTTTGATCCCACACCATTAATCTTATCTTCATAGATTAATAATGGACCACAAATTTATATCTAACTCATAATGGTAGTGACACATGGCACTACTGCATTTTATTTAGACCCCTTTGAAAAGTCTTGACCCATATGCATCATCAATTAGGATCTATACAATCTAACATGTACCTTTGATCGATATGAACATTTTCAAGGTTTAAATCATACCCTATGAGCTTAACACCTATTACTTATACATTTATTTTGAAGCTTTTTTGAAAAGTCAATGTTCATCTCACACCATTGGATCTTGATCCAACTAGTCAAACATCATTGGTTGACATTTTCACCTAAAAATTGATATCATGCCATTTAGTGGTGTTATAGGCTCTATGCACCTTACACAGTTAGTCTCTATCAAGATAACACCCTTTTTCTATATGGTGGCTCCTCATTTAACCTGAGTCCTTTGACAAGTCAGGTCTCACTCACATCATGGATCTTGAAGTATGATGAAATATTGACAATTTATATTTAGAATATTTAAATATAGTTGTCTATCTATCATGGCTTAAATTTGACATCTACACACACATCATTTTACATCTATGTGACTTTCATTGACATTCATGTGACCATCAATCTTTGAACTCGAATGGATAATTGTTGAGATTTATTTTGACATTCATGTGACCATCAATGACATCTATGTAATCACCAATGACATCCATGTGACCATCACACTTTGAAAACTAAATAGTTAGTTGATGAGCTTTACTTTGATGTCTATGTGAATGTCAATGATGTCCATGTGACCATCACACTACTTGTTCAACTTTAAACACTTGCATAGTGAGATAGAAAAATCATGAAGGCACCAAATTTACAGTAGATGTTCATGGCATCCAAAATATTGATTTTATGTGATCCTTTAACCATTAGACACTTTATAGGAAAACTTATAAAAGGCATAATTAAACTGACCAGTCTATTTTTGCATGACATCTTGATGATGGTTTGGTTCATCTAGACTTGTGATATGAGCATTAAATCATGCCCCTTAAGCTTTACACTTGGTACATCCATACTCATCCTGAGTCCCTTTATTCAAGATTGATCATGCACCGTCGAATCATATTTTTCCATGTTAATGTACACTATTCAATTGTGATCTGCTAGGTTGAACAAGATTGAGTCAAAATTAACATGAAAAGTAATTAATTCAAAGCTTGAGGAACAAAGATATTATTATAAAGTCTTTGCCTTAGGTTTTTGGATGAATAAATAAATATGATGTAGGCTTTAGGATAGGACTTTGGTCTTAGTTTACAATAAAGGTTCCAAGCATTACTTAGAATACACTAATAGATAAAAAGGGACTAAGGGCAATGAGAAATAAAAAGGGACCAAACATGAATTTTAGACTAAGGTTTGGTCATGTTAATAAACATAACCAAACCTTAATATAATATTTAAAATAATTAAATAACATATTACAATCATTCTCACTTAGATTTCTCCTACCAATTTGAATTTAAATCAAAGGGCCTAAGCTAGGGCAATTAGAAGCTGGGTCTTAAGGTGCTTGAACTCTGATGAACACTTGATAACATAAAGTGGGATAAACAAATTAGGCATCTATGATTAATAAGGGCTCAATTACTTTAGTGCAATTTTGGGTAATAACACTAGCTCTCACTTGGGGATGCAAACTACCTATGGGTGTGAAAAAAACCCTAAAACAGAAGCCCAGATGCCAATATATTGGGTTATAGAGTCAACACTTAATAATGTCATCGATAGAGACCCATGAAGGTTCAAAAAAATAAGGTAGACTAAAAACAATATATGGTACCTAAGAACCTTCATGCTAAGGATGTAGCCTCTTACTAACACAAAATATATGATGCCAAAGTCCCTAGGGATTCAAAGATAACCACTTTTGAGCTCTAATAGGCATAGAGGGCTGACAATAGTTTTTCACAGTCCAAGACACATATACATGACACAATGGCCTTAGGATAGTTAGTACATAATCCATGACTACCACCAATCCTAGGGATACCTCGTTCTATAATACCTATGAAATCATAGAGTTAGAGATTATTGCTATAGATCTTTCACATTTTATATTTTGACATCATGATATGTATATATTCACAATGTATATGACATTATTTTATGAGATACATTGACACTCATATTTGGATTTTAGAGGCCTTTATACACAAACTATTATTCTTTTGATTATCATGTTGTTCTCAAGTCTATATGTGATTATTTACCATTGTGGATGTTTATTTATTATGTAAAAATGTATGCTCTCTTCTTTAATCTATTTCCATGTATATGAGATGGTTCCCTATTTTTATCTACTTATGTTATATGAATTATATATATGTTTATTTAAAGATGCACATTTGTATTAGCATATAATATAATTATGGTAATCTGGTTACTTATGGGGTTTGTATTTGTTTTGGGATATGTCAGTTGTGAATAAGGAGTATTATTGCCTACTACGTTTTTTGATAGATCCATTGGTCTAATTTTTTTATGGCTTATGATATTAGGCATCATAGTTATAAATAACTATAATAACAACATATATCCTATTCATGGAAAAACTTAATTTAAATTCAAATATAAACAAATAAGTAAGATATGAACAATAAAATCCCATGTGTAAATATAAGATAAATAAACTAAGTGTATGATTAAATACAAACATGCAAAACCTAAGTACAAGATATGGTTACTCCAAACTCAAGTGTACCTAAAATTTAATAGACCCATGACAACCAAGAAAAAAAAAAGGCACAATCAAATAAAAATTCAATAACCAATTAAAATAAACATTCAAATTAAGGCAAGTTAAAAAGCTCGTCATTAACCAATTAAAATAAATGAATTTAATGACTAAACAAAACACAACAAATGAACTTCTAGGCTAAAAAAATGTAATAAATAATCATTTTTAAAAAAAATAAAATAAACAACCTAAGTTAAGTTACAATGAATGCAATACATATGAAACATAGTGAATGAATTGGAAACTACAATGCAATGAATATTTAACCAATGAAAAAATAAAAGAAAACAACTAATCTAAGGTAAAATAACAAGTAATTAATCTAAGGTAAATAAATCAAATGACTAATCTAAAGTAATTTAAAATAAACAAATAATCTAGCTACTTGTGCATGTATAGTAGAAGTTTACGCTTGGGTACAAGATTTCCCCTAGGTCATAGGGATCAAAGACAAAGGTAAAAATGGCACAAGGTTTCCCATAGACCATCATAGATAAAAATAAAGGTAAAATGACATAATGTTTCCCTTAGGCTATATGTAATAATGGAAAAGGGATGAAAAGGGGGATTAAAAGAAATAAGAAGGGGGTAGCCCAGCTTAGTCAATATACAATAGGTAAGTGGATCTTACCTACACAGTCCCATGGATATGAGGTCCAGCATGAACTATAGGCCAAATTTAATATTTCAAAGAAAAATATATGACCTTTTATTTAGATAATGTTTTATTAAAAAATATCAAAAAAAAATTATTAAAAAAAAAAAAAAAAAACTCAAAAAACTCCTTGAAAATATTGCAAATAAAAGGTTAGGAGGGAAAAAAATTAAACCTTGATTAAATCAAAATAAATTTGAGATATATAATTAAATTTTAATCTTAATTATAAAATACTTATGCATATAATTATAGTTAAAACATGGTTAAAATGCAGAGTTCCAAAAATAATGGATGTAAGAAAAAATCCAAAATTCCTCCAAGAAAACCCTGTAAAACATTCAAGATCAACATTAAAAATATCATAACTCTTATATCATGATATAAATATTAATTAATATTGAAATAAAATTTTCATAAGTAATAAAACTTAAGGAACAAATTTACCTTTAAGTGAGCACAAACCACAAAGTTAAGGCAATTGTGACAAGTGGGGAAACCATCATATAAAGAAAAACCCCACACTAGTATTGAAATCTTGCAATAATAATAATAATAATCTCTAAATACAATAGCATGAATAATCTATGATAATAATGGCATTAGGCCAATATAATAACATGAATGAAAGAGCAAGACTATATCAACAAGAGTTTGTGAGAGTATTGTTGTAAGTGTAGAATAAAAAGAGAGGGGAGCTCTTTATATAGAGATGATAGAAAAAAAGAGCTACAGGGTTATATTTAAACATGTGTTCCATGTGTCCCTAATCCTATTATAAGTGAGGATTATGTGTGTTCCATGTGGGGGAGAGGTGAGTGACATCTCAAAAGGTCAGAATAAAGTATTTTTATAAATACAATAAATGTAAACACACATAAATCTTAGGATAAGTCTATAAAGATATAAGAAGGACCCAAATTAAGTGTAATTCTCTAACACATTTTATAAAACTCGAGGAAAGTAGGACAAGGCTCTTTAACAAATTAAAGCTTCAATCTTTAATTAAAATTTAAAATTAAAATAACTAAACAAATTGGGATATTTGTAAGGATAGAAGGAGGTTTCATGTAGGAGTTTAACTTAAGCTTGAATGGGAGCTAAATATAAAAAGGATAAGGATTGAGAAAAATAAGACTAACAGTAAGTTGGACCATCAATAGGGTGAAAAAAGATAAACAAATGAAAAATGCAACTAGATCTTGTAAAACATGAGAAAAATGAAGTCTTAGAAGTTAATTTTAAGTATGGGCAACCAGTGATGAAATTTTCACCTTATGTAAGTGGTGAAAACAAAAATACCATATATTATGTTAAAACTGCTATGTCTAGCAATGCAATCACTATGTTGAAGGTGTTTCCATTATGGTTTTTTATGAAACCACTACAGTGGGTATGTTTTTAAACCAATGTTTTCATCAATAAAAGCAAAAATTTCTTCATGGAGAGGGATGATTTTATCTTCAAGACATGAACTCCAAAACTCAAGGTAAAACACTCCATAAATTGAAATTTTCAATGTTTAGAAAGGGCTAGAAAGGGTATAAAATAAAAAATGATAGAGATAAATAGGTCCAAGCTTATTTATGTGGAGGTATTTACATCATAATTATATTTTTCAAAAATGTTTCAGCATTTAAGTATATACATATTCCCCCTTGGGAATAAGTCTTGTCATGAATTGATGAGTGTGTTGTCCTGAGTAGTGGCACCCTAAAAGAAAAGCAAGGTTAGAAAAATTACCATACCTACCTCTATGGTAAAGTGTACCAGTCGAGATTCTCTCATGACCTATGAGAATTAAAAAAAGAATCAAGTGTAGTTTTAAAAAAATTGAAAAAAATGATGACTAATTAAATCATGGACAAGTATGCTTAATATGTATGTAGGGATAAAGACACTAACTGAAACATCTCATTAAGGAATTGAGCTTAGGGCCTAATGGTGTGACCCTATGAAACTAAGGTGCTAAAAAATACCTTGAAATAATAATATGGGAAAAAGGTTTACATTGTTAACCTGTGATGCATTATTTGATAATTAAGTAGGAAATATGTATTAAAACACGATAAAATGCAAGACAAAAAAATTACTAAAAATGAGATGTTTTTGAAATGCAATGGATAGTAAAAAAGGCTATATATTTGAAAATTTTGTAAAAATAGAATTCATTTGTGCATTTCTAATTTGTGAAAATTGAGCTCTAGATTTACTATGATAGATTTGATTTAGAGAGAAATAAAATAAATGAGTAGATTGAGAGCATGGAAAACATACCAGAAACAAGAGGAGTGGGTTATACACATGTTAGTTATGTCAATTTTTTCATTTTTATCTTAATTTCATAAAATTATTTAAAAATAGACTTAGATTTAATGAATTTAGAAACAAATTGCATGTATAGGGTTGTGAGTTGGCTATGTTTAGGGAATTTTTATTTTTTTGCATTTGTGTTGATTTTTGAGCTTTTCAAAGGTTTTTGGGGTAGTCACATCTAGAATGAAGAACCAAAAATGTCATGAGAAAAAAATCAATAGTTATAGATTGATGATTGCATTTTGAACATGATGTTTTATGAAACCATTGTGTAGAGGAGGGTGGTAGTTATGTAACTATAAAAATATTGTAGTACTTATATAACCACCATGGATCAACCACAAAACCACCATGTTTTGTAGGTAGAAGTTACATAACTTCCATTTACAAAAGGTGAGAATTTCATCACATAAATAAAAAATAATAGTTTAAATAAAATTATTGGTGAAAAGATAAAATAGGGGGACCAATTAAGGTTTGCC
>JARHVA010000079.1:1497500-1600000 GCA_037957365.1 Torreya grandis
TTTGAAGAAGTGAAAGTTTATGCATAAAAGTTTTGTATTTTTAGTTTAAATAGATGGAGTAAGGATGGATGAAGAAAAGAAATGAAATTATTGAGTGTACTATTCAAAGAAGGATAATAGAGGGCAGAAATTTCCATGGTTCAAAAAATAAATTTACAAAAATTTCATTAATAATGTTAGTAGTGTTGTTATACAATTAAAATATTGCATGAGAGGAAAATAATTTACATTGAAAAAAGTAGCAACATAAAGCTTTGAGTAGTCATAGAAGAAGATTACAAAGAAATCTATTTTATCATTACTAGATTTTAATAAAATATTTGAGGTTGATTTTAATGCTTCACATGTGGGAACTAGTGATGTGTTGAGTCAAGAAGGAAGGTGAATAACATATTCTAGTGAAAAAAAAGTAATAAAAAAACATTTTATATATGATTTTGAATTTTATGCGATTGTACAAGCATTAAGAATTTATAGGCATTACCTAGTGCCTAAAGAGTTTATCTTATTTACAGATCATGAGGCCTTGATGTTTGTAAACACTCAAAATAAATTAAATAGTAGACATGCAAAGTGGGTTTATTCCTTGTAGGGATATGATTTTGTTTTGAAACATAAATTAGGAATGCACAATCAAGGAGTTAATGCTTTCAGTAGGAGAGTGGCTTTATTAGCTATTATAGTAACATAAATAGTTGGATTTGAAGTTTTTAAATAATTATATAGTATTGATATATATTTTGCAAAGATAGTTAATAATTGAAATAATTCATTATTAGGTGAGACAAGTACTATTCATGATGAATACCTTATATAAGATGGTTATCTCTTCAATGGAAAACAACTATGTATTATAGTTGAATCTCTAAGAGATAATATTATTAGACAATTTCATAATGATTTTTTGGTTGGAAATTTTGGTAAGGATAAGATAATATCTTTCGTGGATGAGATGTATTTTTGGACAAATATGAAGAGAGATGTGGCAAGGTATTTTTCAAGATGTAGAATATGTCAAGTGATTGAACACCATACAAATAATACATGATTGCACATTGCATTACAAGTTTCAAGAGGACCAATTATATATTTGAATGTGGATTTTGTGTTAAGATTATCAAACACGTAGAGGGATAATGATTCAATTTTTGTTGGTGTAGATAGGTTTTCAAAGATGGTTCATTTTGTTACATGTAATAAAATTAATGCTACCACTAGAGTTGTAGAACTATTTTTTAAGGACGTTATGATATTACATGGTATTCTAAAATCCATTACAATAGATAGGCAAATGAAATTTATATGTATTTTTTGGAGGATTTTATGAAAGAATATGGGAACTAAGTTACAATTCAGTAGTTCATACCACCTATAAATAGCCATATAGGAAAAATTTGTCAATAAGAGCTTGGAAATTTTATTGAGATGTATAATTTGAGAGAATCCTAAGTAATAGGACTTGGATTTAGCACATGTTGAGTTTACATATAATATCTCAGTGAATAAGTCAATAGAAATATAACAATTTCATATTATTTATGGATGAAAAATTATGGGTGTTTTAGATTTGGTACAATTATGAATGTTAAAATGAGTTAGTGATGATGTAAAAGCATTTGAAAAACATCTACAACAGTTGCAAGAAGTAAGTAAAAATATAGCATAAAGTAATGGAAAGTATAAAGTAGAAGTATATCTAAGAAGAAGTCAAAGATATTTTAATAAGGATTTTTGGTGATGGTTTACTTGATAAAATAAAAATTTACAATAGGCACATATAAAAGTTGAAGTATAATAAAATTAGAGTGTGTAGAATTATGAAAAAAATCAATGATAATGTTTATGAGGTGATTTTACAATAGAATTTTGATATCTCTACAATATTTAATGTTTTATATTTATATGATTTCCATGGAGAAGAAGGTGAGGAAATAAACTGGTAGAAATATGCACCAAATAAGAAGAAAGAAAAGATAGCATAAGTTATGGGTAAGAAGATAATGTACACAAGGCAAGAAAGTTATAAAACACATTTTTTTATGGTAAGAAGGATTACAACAGGAAGGCAACACTTAGATTTTAGAATTGGAGATAAAAAAATAGTGAAAAAAAAATGGCAAGGTTAAAATTAAGGCAACTCCTACGATCTGAGTTGTTTTCAACTGCATCCTAAGAATAATATGGAGATCAAACTTCTAGAGGCCATAAATTTTGGTCCATAACTTCATTTATGCTCTTGTTTATGTCAAAATGATGATCTCAAACTTTTTAATTCATCAATAACCCATTCTATCTAGTTAATGATATTTTCAAAACTTTTCAGAAGGCCATACAACCATTTGAGGGTCTAAAAATGAATTTTAGTATTTTTTCATTATTTTTATATTTTTAAAAATATCATATTTTTGTACCCAGACATGAACCTCAGTTAAAATTCATCTGTAAGACTAATTTTATTTTTTATAAAGTACGTATATATTTTTTGGCCCATATGAACTTTCATTCAAAACTTCTCAAAATAATAATTAAATTTTTGTTAAAAAATAAAATTTACTAAAAATAACAATTTTTGAAATATTGTATAGGTTGGTTAATTTTAAGTAACTTTTGATTTATTTATATTTTTTAATTATGCATGTCAACTCCAATTATAAATTGAGCTTTATTGAAAAACTCTTATATAATATTTTATTCATTTAATGATAATCAATAAAGAACTTTACTTTCATGAAATTTTTAAGTTTATATTTATTGATATTTTACTTAACTAATATGTGTTTTTATCAATCTTTATTTTATTCAATATAAAAATGATTCTTTATATAATTCCAAGTTTATGTATACATTAGTGAGTGATTGGTTTTCAATACTAATTTATTATATTTTAAGTTAAGTTAGTTTTATAATATATTTAAGTTATGTTTACATTAGAGTTTGATAGATTTGTTTATTTATTTATCACTTACACTGTATTAACAAATCATTGTTGTATTGTACAGAGACATTTTTCTTACAACAAATTTATAATTTGATTGACAAGCTTATGATGCCCATGTTGCATCGTTAAATCAACATAAACATATTATACATGTCATTTGAGTGACCAAGTTATTATTAAAATTGTCATAGATATATTATTGGTTTATCATAAAATTAATAAAAAAAATCATTATACATTCAATTTATTCATAAATGAGTTATAAATGTGTCATAAAATTATTATACCTTAAAAATACTATTTGATATAATTTAATTATCAAATAAAATTAATAATTAAATAAATAATAATTAATTTATAAATTATAAAATTAAACAGTAAATTTTTATTATTAATTATTTAAAAAAATCAAATAATTTTTTTTTAATTAAAACCTTTACCCTTCCATAAAATAAAAATAACATCTAATATGTATCCATGTAAATTAAATCCTAAAAATTAATTTAAAAAACTATGGTAACTTACCATAAATCATAACTCTAAATTCACAAGCCCTAAATCCTAATTGTTTCAATATTCTAATTTATAACCGTCAAATTGGAACAACTTTTCAAAACCACAATTTAGATTCAAATCCTAAAGTTCAATTCGTGATTCATATACCATAGAGCTTTTAAAACTTCATAATTCATAAACTTTATATAAAGCTTTTAAAATTCCAATTAGAGATTAAGATTAAATGTTTAAGGTTTAACATTTAAGCGTTTAAGCTCCAACGACTAAATTTTATAGGTTTATTCAAGTGATTTAGATGGATTGTATACATTTGTAAATGTATATATAAATTTTTAATTTTTAAATTTTTATAAAACATTTATTATTTAAAAATGTAATTGAGGATGAGATTTGGTATAGAAAGAAGAAATATGAAAGAAGAGGTTAAATTTTAAAAAATTAAAAGAATTATTGTAAGAAAAAAAATTATTAAATTTTTTAAAATAAAAAAGTAATGGTGGTCACATTTAAATCCTTTTAAGATAAATAGATTGGTTGTACAATTTATATTTAAATGTAAATTTATTTTAAAAAATATATTATTTTTAATATTTTTCAAATATATTTAAAATTGAAAATTATTTTTAAAATGAAAATTCAATTACTTTTTTATTAAATTTAGATAAAATACAATTCTTTTTAAATAGGTTTAATTTTTATTAATATGTGAAATATGTAACACAATTTTACAAAAAATTGACATTCTTAAATATATGACATTATGATATTGGTGTTCAATCACATATAATTAAATACTAATAATCTATTTTATTTATTTTCTCATTTTTTATAAATTAAAAAGTTTAATAATAAACATAAATTAGTGTCATTTTGTGTTGCATCTCCACCATAACTTCCAATAGGCCTACTTATAACCACCCTATTTAAAGTATACTTCCAAAGTTACATTGAATTCATTAGCAATAGCTAATATTCATCCCACAAAGTATAAATTGGAACAACCACGAATTTCCTTGGACCGCTATTGATACATGCAAAATTACTTTCAAGACCACTCTTATCCATAATTTAATATTTCTGATATTGTTAACATTTTTTTTAAAACTAAATTTATGATAAATATTAATTTTCATTTTAATTAAATATTAATAAATTAGTCTTTATTTTATAAATTAGTATGATATAGTGATAAGTTTCTTATTATTATTATTATTATTATTTATATATATATATATATATATATATATATATATATATATATATATATATATATATATATATATAAAATTCAAACATTAATATTGAGAGTTTGAGATGATAACAAATTAATATAAAGAGTAGATTTCACATGGTGTCATTTGTATGATTAAAAGTATATCAAATTTAAAATTTAGAGGTTTATTTTTTCAAAGGTTGTTATTTTGTTTATGTTAGTGAAATTTACTGACAGAAATTGGATCTTATTGTGGTGAAAATATTAAAACAATGATATTTTATTTAACATATTTCTTCTAAAATTTACTAGTAACATAATCATTTACAATTGTTTTCACATTTAAAAAAATGGAAACTATTGATAAGTTTTTACTTTAAAAAATAGCAAACTACAAATTTGACTTCTAAATTGTGATGCCATATTAAGATTGTAATATATAATATATTTAACTATACATTTTAATCTTAAAATTATTTTCAATTTTATCTTACAATCATTTTTCATATAAAATAAGTATATAATACATATATTCTTATCTTCACTATAACAAATTATTATCAATGTTTGATAAACACTTAACTTTCTTTTTACTATTAAAATAACAAACCATACATAAATAATAGTATGATAAAATAAAATTCTCGGACTATAAGACATGCCCATGTCTTTAAGATAAACTTTTAATTTTTAGAAATAAATAAATTTTAAAAAAAGGACCCCCATAAACAAGGAAGCAATTACAACCAAACTTCCCGTGGAAAAATGTATTTTTGTATTGGATAAAGAAAAGCTTTGGGCTCCTCAAAAATACATAATAGAAGGCGTTTATTTATGTAAAGGGAAGAGTTTTCCATATGTTTTATTGAATTTTTTTAAACATTTTTGATTAAGGTATCTTGGAACGTCAGTCTTTCTATGTCGAATTTAAGATAACTTTCAGATTAAGACAGCTACTGCTTTTATAAATTATTTTTATTCCACCAAAATCACCAGTTCTACAGTGCAGCCTATGGTCAATGCACGTTCTTTAAAACCTAATAGTCTAACCTATATCGACCTTTCGAATTCTACAATTCAAAAATTTAGGTGCTCTGGATAATGGGCCGGCGATCTCATGTCTGCCATGTTGGCTGAGATTATGTTATGCAAAAGTACATGTACCCATGCCAGGAATACCGGGTTTGTTTTCTGTGTTCCACAAACAACTAGTGGTATTTGGAGTAATCATTATATGTAGAGTTTCGTAATCCACTTAACGATCATGGTGCGATAAAATTCTGAAGTAGAAGATAGGACGTAATGTTGGTTCGGCTCAACCGGATTTAATGATGATAATTTTCAGTTTTATCAGGTCGAGCCGAACCAATATTACTTCTTCTCTAATAAATATTATTTCTGTTTTAAGAGTGGTTTCTTTAAAGTAATCATGAAATAATTTTTTCATCTCTGTCAAATCGTTTTCGTCAGATGTTTCTAATCTCATGTGGATTCATCTTCAAGAAAATGAAGAATGAAGCCAACGCCCAGGGATAAAGAATCCTTCTTTCATCCTCCACTAAGAGTTACATTTGGTTGTTCGAAGTTTACTTAAGGCCTTGAAGCTTGGGATTAATGCCCTGAACATTCCTCACATTTTATCGTTGTCGATCTTTCAGAGGAGGATCTGATCATGATGATGTTTACAATTATAATAAGTGTGCTTTTACATCTAAGTTCAACTGGCTGCTCATTAAACCAAATGTCTTACTTGTATATGGCAACGCCAAGCAGAATATGAAGTTATGCTTGCATCCAAGGTTTCTTCATTGTCAGCTTTATTAGAGTGGTTGATTGTCTTATAAGGAAAAGGCCAATTGTTTTGCAAATTAGCATTCTTCCAAATTTTCGTCTTTTTTAATTGTCTACTTAACTTTCATTTAAACATTACAATATATTTATAATGATTTTAAAGGTCATACAAAATATATCAGATGATTGATTTGGATGAATTTAAATAAAATTATAAAATATATAAAAATATTGAGTGCTAATTTGTGATAATGTGAAGAAGAACAAGGATGTTTGGACTATTTTGAAGGATGGTGGGTTGTCTAATTATATAGAGTGAATTTGTGGAAGTGACACACAACTCTCAATCTACTTTGCTAAAGGGTGGTATGTTAGAATTGTGACTGAGAGCAATGTTACAAAATATTCGGTTGCTCATATTATTGGGATTAATACATGTTGGAGGATATATTTTAAAAATGAGAAGGAAAATGCTAAGGAAATGCAGAAATTTCTGGTTCCTGGTGAAGAAATGATACCTTTCCATGGTAGGTTTGTTTGTGAGTCCTTGCCCATGCCTTACCATGAAATGACGAAGTAGATTACAAGATATTTAACACTTGAGGGGAGGTATGGTTTTGTTTTTTCTTATCATTCTCCCTTGTTGAATCATTTCAAGCATAATGTTCCTACAAGTTTGTCCTTTTTTGGTTAATGCCTCTTAAGCACTCAATTATTGAAGTGTAGTTGAAGAAAGCCCCTTTAGCTAACACTAGGTCCTCATTTTCCTTTTGTATGGCTTTGCTAAGTTCCTTAATTGGGGCCTTCTATTGATATAAAATTGGTTGATACTCGAGGGAAGGGGTAAAGCATTTCTAAAGCATAGGGTAAAGGCTATACTCATAAGACCATTACCATTAAAATTCCTTAAAAATCCCTTGTGACTACTCCTAAATTTCTTGCAAAGAAGATGAGGAATTTTACTGTATTTGACTTTGAGAATGAGGAATTAGAGGATGCAAATGATTATGATGAGAAGGATTTTATAATGTTAGAGGATAATTTGGGTGAGGTGTAGAAGACTAAGGTTAAGCGGGAAGATGCTTTGTAGAGAGATGTTTTGGTGGCTGATTTGGATGAGGATCATAAGAGGATGGAAAGGGAGGAGGAATCGGATGGTGGAAGTATTAATAAAAGGCTTAAATACTTGACTACAGATATTAACCTCCATAAAATTTTGTTGTCTTTGATTGTCAAGGATACTAATGTCAAGATTTATGTTGGGGGCAAATCCAATGTTTGTGGTTTTGATGAAGGTGAAGGTGTGGCTTCTATGTAAGGTCAATCCACAACTTGGTATAAATAATTAAAGTCACTATTAGGGATTGTCTTTCTAAAATAAGTTTTTTGAAGGAAATTATTAAGGCATGTAAAGATTAGCAAACCAACTTCCATAAAAGTAAGAGGTTCAAGGCTTTCAAAAATGACAAAATTGTGTAGCTAGATAATAGAGTGGTAGGGGACATTGAATATGTCCTCAACAATGTATTTAAAGAATCAAACATCATCCTAAAAGATCAGGATATGTAATTCATTATATCTAATTTGTTTGGTTTTTATCATTTGTTGGTTGTTTATTTGTTGTATATATAAAAATGTTCTTAATATATATGTGATTTTATTTGTTATAGTTTTTTCCTCTTGACTAGAGGCTTGTTTTTCATAATTGAGATAGGACCTATTCAAACCTTGCCATTTTCCATTAATTAAAAATAATTATAACTTATTTAACTCTTTAATTTTATTACTTAACACTAACATGATTATTTGTAGGAATGTAAATATCAAATAAATTTACAAATTAAATTTTATAATCACTCAAAAGTATTAAATATATCATTAAACAATTAAATATTCAGTTTATAAATATATATAATAAATAAATTCATTTAATTTATTTATATATTTATAAATTCTTAAATTTAATTTTGAAAAAAAAACCTGTAATAAATATCTATGTAAGTTCACCTCTACTCTTTACCTTTATAATATTATTTTGATAAATTTAGTATATTAGAACAACCATCATCTAAGTAAAAAAAAAATGTTAGACATCAAATGATAATAGATTAGTGTGTAAATGAGGCTTTACTGAAAACAAAACAATTTACAAGAAAGGCGGATATATTTAATAAGAGACATAAAGTTACAAAAGGTAGGGATCTCTAAAAGGATAGGATATGTTTAGTGTTCATGACACGTGTTTTTATATTCATTTTCAATAAAAAACGAATAATGATTTTTTGTTTTAAACAGTTCAACTTGAAATCCTAAAATTTATGTGAAAAGCCTTTTCTTAAGAATTTGATACGTTTTTAATGAGTTCAAGCTCATAATTTATTATATTAATAAAAAAAATTAAACTATTTAAATATTTTTTATATGTATTTTTAATTTATTTATTTTTTCTTTATAATTTTTTTTTTAAAGATTATAAATGGTTTTCAAAAGTATTATTTTATAGATATTGAAATTAGTTTGTTTCATTTCAATATAAATTGTGATTTTAAAATTTGATTTACTTTTAAAGAGTTATAATATTGAAAAGGTGATGTTTAGAGATATATTAATGTTTTTAGTATTTTTATCAAAAGAATTTTCCAAATTTCTATTTAGATCAATACTTTTTTTATGCAAACATTTGTGTAATGATGAATGTGAACCAATTTTGATTAAATATGTGGTTTTAAAGATTGAAAATTTTGTATATGAACAACCATTTGAATTTGACATCCCTTTCGATTGTCATTTATGTTTCAAAGACTGAATTCAACATTATTGTCATCTTTTGCCCTATAGTGCTCCCACATGAAAACTACTAATTGGGGATAAAGATGCTCAAAGAGTGCCAACAATAAATAATGTAAATATTTATAACCAAACCCAACATATCTTCCCTTTTCATTGAAGTCATTCATGGTTGTGTTTTGGATGAGGATCTTCTATCTAATTAACATTGAAGGTCTCTATTATAAAAGATCGAAGCCTTATAAAATGAAACATTGCAATTCCCAGCAAAACTATAGAGAATCCTCTATTCTTAAATTAAAAAAATCTACACTTAAATTTCCTATCATAAAAAATCAAAACCTTATATAAAAAAACATTGTAACTCCCAACAAAACTATAAAAGATTATCTATTTTTAGACAAGAAACTAAAAAAATTAAAATGACTTCAAACACTGGTTAATTCCTTTAAAGAATAATTAGAACTTACATTCATAGGTACCGGAGAATGACCTCAAACGCCCGTTTATTCATTTAGAAAACAATTAGCACTTACATTCATAATAGAAAATAATTAAAACTTATATTCATAAGTGCTAAGAACTTCGAACGGCATTGTCATATCATGGAATTCATTGTGTATTCATTTTCAAACCTTATGGGGAAATCCACATTATGTTTGAGGGAAATTTATAGATCAAATTTATGAAAAACTGTTATATAGTTAATAGCTATGGACCCCTTATTAATATGGCATACTTGTCTCTTTAGAATAAGCTTACTTTGTAGCACAACATATGACCCAATTTTGATGTCTAGATGTGGAAAAAATACAGTTTAAAATGGATTTAAGTAAAGATTTTATAACATTGATAGACGTTGAATAAATACAGTTTAACACTAAATAACATGTGATTATTAAACATCAAGTACATTAACGCCAATCAATGCGAAGGCGAAACTATTACACCATTAAGATCGTATAACAAGAAAATATTACTGTAGTTTATAGGTGTCACCATACTCCAATAAAATAAGGTAATTGTACTCTCGTCCACAATATGAGTCATGATTTTTCATCCACAATATTTCTCATTGTAGTTCAGATCTTCCTTGTCTTGCGTGATCACTAGACTCGGTCCCATGATGAAATAAATTTTGAAAACAAACTTCTCCAATATTTACTTATTCCCATGCTTGAGGTTGTCTATGTTTATAAAGTTTATAGTTGAAATCATCCATGTAAATATCAAGTCAGATTCAATTTGATACCACCAGAGTCTTATCAGATATGCAAGAGATTGTTTTATGAACCACATCTCTTTAAAATGAAAGAGTGATTTGTGTACAAGAGAGATTCAGGGCGAGCCATATTGGATAGTGATATGACCCAACTATACAAAGCATGAGAGTTGGGGTAGTCCAATTCTGTGGGAAGAGTGGCTTCCTAATAACTTAGGAATTTTCCAACTGCTTAACTATAGCCAGTCTTCTTTTTATGTGGTTAGATTAGGTGAAAATTTTGTTGGGAAAATATCAAAAAAGTTATGTAGAGAAAATATCGATTTGGATTTTTAGGGTATAAAGAACAATATTTTAAATATATATATATATATATATATATATATATATATATATAGATGGAAAATATAGTAAAATTGAAAAAAAAAATTATATTGATATGTGCACTATGTACATGGCATATTTTTGAAAAAAGTATATGTTTGTTTACTTTATTACTACCTATCTACTATCTAATTCTCAAATATGTGTACATAAAGTACAAAGATATGAGGGCTAAAGAATCACCATGAAATTGTAATAGTTGGAAATTCCACACGTGACTTTTCACCTTCCAACAACTACATAACTTGACACCTAAATGCATGGTATGCTAAGAGTGTTGTGCAAAGGTTGTGACTTTGTGCATGTGCTACGAGGTAGGCCATTGTTATACAATCATTGTATGTGTGGCGCATGATGTGCAGGGTGCATCATGTCCATGAATTTTAATTTGCAAAAAACAAGGATTTACACTAAACGATAATGAAATTGATCATTCAAAATTTGGTGTGGGGGATTGAATTGCAAAAGGGGGTGTTGTCTCTTGACCTCACACTGGTTAAGCTTCTAAAACCTATGTGCTTTGAGCCCATCAAAAAGGGTGTGAAATGTTTTATTTTGAGATGTATCACATAGATCTTATCCTTGCATGAGATGCATATGATGCTAGAAATTGTGCAAATGCCCACAAAGCATGGATTTTTATTGGTCCTATGTGGGAGGCACATGATACAAAGGACTGTGTGAAAGATGAAAGCATAGAATTTATGTTGCATGTTACCTAGAACTATGCCAAAGGTGCATGGTATAAAGGGTTATGAGAAGTTGAACAAGTAACCAACGCACTTGAAGTAAGGGCATCATATGATACATTTATACTAAATCAAATATAATTTAATTTAAAATAAAATAGTTTTAAAACAACCCCTCTTCCACCATATTTATCAGTTAAATTTATGATGTTATTAGGGTCTTATTTGAAAACATAATACAACTATTGGTCATAACATTGGAAAATTTAACACACATTTCAATGTTTGTTTTGTTATAAACTTCAAATTACTTTGAAAATATGCAAACTTTGTTGATTGACATCAAAATTTATTTTTTTAGTTCTATTCACATATATATGTAGTATTGTAGACGTTAATAAAGGATGAATTGAATGGAAATCAAAATTTATACATGCATGAATGGACATTGACATTTTGACATTCATAAAAGATCTCAACTTTTTGAATTTTTTCTTTTGATTTCAATTTGTCACTAAATTTGAAAAATTAAAAAATCATACACTATTTTTAAAATGTTTGTCCAAGAAAAATGATAGAGATCATTTGGAAGAGGAAATAAAACAATTAATTAAATATAGGGAGTTAGTTTGATGGATTATGGAATTAATTTGATAGAAGAGGAACAAGTCCATTTTTTTATTTTTTTTATTTTGTCTAGTTTTTGTTATGTTTATGTGTTTTAGAAAGTTGATCAGGGAGCAATCTATGAATGAATGTTTTGAATAAACATGAATGCATTTTATCACAATTAATGTTCCATTTTTATAGTGTTACTATATTTTGCAATTGGGGCTGTATCATAAGGTTTTTACTTAAAATATTTTTAAGGTTCCCAAAGATATATACAAATATTAAATCATAATAAAAAGATGATAATTATCATATTTTATATTCATTAAAAATATTATAATAAAACTGTATGCAATTTCTTATATATATAAAAGGTAAGAGAATTATTTGATTAAATGTCTCAAAAAAATATGTTAACATGGACTGACTACAATGATTTTAGAATCTACAAATAGTAAATTTGATAATGAACTTGAAAACTATTAAGACAATAAATTATCAATAGGTAAAGCTTCTAAAAATAATAATTTATATTGATTCATATTGAATGAGTTGAAATAATTACAACCCAAACCATGTTTAAATAAGCCTCAAATCATAATTAGAGTTTACATGCAAATTTTCAAAAAGAAATAAATATGAAAAAAAAAGTTATTTTTAGCAACTATTATTTATACTAAGTTTCGCATATAAGCACGCACAGCTCTCCAATTTTGGCAAAATACTCTAAACACTATAATCAGCCTATAAGACAAAAGTCAATTGAATTAGATGTCTAGTCGTAAAAATATATAATTTATAAAAATATAAAATTATAAAAAAATTATTAAATTGTAATTTTGGACCCTTAGATGATCACGTATGGCCTTTAAAAAATATTGAAAACACCTCTAATTAAAAATCACAGCTTAGAAAAGCAATGAAATTTTTGAGATGGTTGTTTCTATGCATTAAATATATTAAAAAGAGCTACGGATAAAAAATTATAGCCTTCCGAAGGTTGGCCTAATTTTTTTGCATCATTCTCCTCTAGTTGAAAACAATTTAGCTCCTATGAGTTGCCCTGATTCTACTAATATCATTTTTATTTGTCAATCTTATTTAGCTCCAATTCTCTAATCCAAGTGTTATCTTCTTTCCACAATCATTCCCATTATACCAAATATTTTTTATAATTCCCTTGACTTGTACTCACTGTCTTCATATAAAAAACATGCATTATTTTTTTCTTCTTTGGAACATGTTGATCCCAATTTACTTCATCATCTTTGTCACGTTTAAAATTTTATCCATGGAATTATTATAAATTTGAAATATTAAATACTAGGGAGACTTAAAAATTATGTGGTATACTCACCTCATAAGCATAATCATTGATTTTCTTCACAATTTTGCATGGTCTAATTTTCTTGTACTTCAACTTGTTGTATGTGCCCTTTGGAAATACTTCTTTTCTTAAATAAACTATTATCAACTCTCTTTCTTCAAATACCTTGAATATTCTTCTTACATCTATTGCTAATTTATATTTCTCATTAATTTCTTATAACTTTATTCTTACTCCATTTTTCAACTGCTATAAATACTCTGCAAATGTTTCTCCATCATCACTAACTTGATTTGCAATTGGTAGTTGTACCAAATCTAAAATAACCATATAATTTATTATATTAAAAATTTGAAATGGTGACTTTTATGTTGATCTATTTATTGAATTTTTATATGCAAACATAGCTTGTGGTAAAGCCAAGTCCCATTGCTTGGACTTCTCTCTCACTATGCATCTCAACAAATTTATGAAGATGATATTCACAACTTCTATCTATCCATCTATTTTTGGGTGATATGCATAATTAAATTATGGATTATACCCATATTTTTTGACAAAATCCTCCAAAAATGATTTAGAAATTTATTTTCCATATCTAAACTAATAGTTTTTGTAACACCATGCAACCGAACAATATTCTTAAAAAATAATTCTGAAACTCTAGTGGCATTAATGGTTTTCTTACATGCAATGAAATGAAACATTTTAGAAAATTTGTCTATAATAACAAAAATTGAATTATTAACTCTCTATGTGTTTACCAACCCCAACACAAAATTCACACTCAAATCTATCCATAATCCTCTTCAAACCAATAATGGGATGTATAATACAGTATTTTGTGCATGTACTTTAGCCATATGACTTAGCCTACATCTTGAAACATACCTTGTCACATCTATCTTCATCTTTGGAGAAAAATATTTTTCCTCCACCAAAGCTATTGTCTTCATCTTACAAAAATATCCATCCAAACCATGATTATGTAATTATCTTATTATATTATCTCGTTGAGACCCGAAAGGAAATTATAATTATTTCCCTTTGAAGAGATAACCTTCTTGTATAAGATACTATGAATAGTATTTATCCCACCAGTTAATGGATTCCTTCACAATTCAACTATCTTACCAAAATATGGACCAAAATCATATAATTCTGTTATAGCTTCAAATCCAACTACTTCACTCACCATAGTAGTTAATAACACTACTCTCTTGCTCAATGCATCAGCGACCTGATTCTATTTTCTTGATTTATGTTTAAATACAAAAGTATACCCTTGCAAGAAATATAGCCACTTTGCATGCCTACTAGTCAACTTATTTTGTGTATTCACATACTATTAGTGTACGTTCTTATTTTTCCCTATTTTTTAATTAGGGAAATTGTATTTCTTGTGCTTACATGGAGTTTTCCTACATTTGTGGGATAGACTAGCTTATGTGGAGATGTGTGTCATAGATGTGTCATAGGTGTCATAATAATGTCATAAGTAACTCCCTTGACGGGAGTTACATTTCTATTCTTATCACCTTGTCACCACCTTTCATGGAGTAGTTACAGTCTATTTCTGGGGTGCCTTGGCCACCTTTTGTGGAGGAGTTACTTACGTGCTCTCTTATATGTATTCTTCACTTTGGCCATCTCATGATAATCAAATTCTGGTTTTCTCCATTTTATCTTATGCAATTTATCTTCTTGTATAATTTAAAATTTCTTTAGCATCTATGTGGTATGCACTTGCTTCATCTCGTGTGATCACGTCTCCATTGCATTCACATTATTCAAATTCTGGCAACAACTCCGATATGGTATCAGAGCCACTCTGGTAATTGTGTCTAGTTATGCTATTTTAAAATTATTACTTTGCTTTCTTAGTAGTTCTTTTGTTTAACTCTATTGTTTTGGTAGAGTTTTTTGAAAACTCATGCAAATCTATATGGAAACTTGTTAAAAAAAATTACTTCTGAGTTATAATTTGCCAAGACATCTTATAAATCTATTGTGGCTTTAGCAAAGGAAGTGAATTTTCTTTTTTTCTGGTCACTCTACAGAAAAAACATAGATCTCTACAATCTGGTTCTGCTTCTTGGACGTTGGAGGGGCTGACATTATTGCAAGCTGCTAGGTGCCATTGTTGTGAGCAGAGGGAGGAGCAACACTTCACTCATTCAATCTAGGTGCTCTCAGTCCACATGCTTGGCTTGCATACCCATGTTCTCTCTAACAATAGTCTAACGTCCTTCTAGCATTCCAAGTAGTAGCAACATCCTTTCTATAGCAACGCCATCAGCTGTATGGTGCCGATCGTCTAGCAAAATCAGAACCTTTTTTTTGAACTGTGCCATTTTTTTTAGGCACCACTACCTGCATTTATTCTACTATCTAGTAACTAGAAGTGTTCCCTTGTTTTTGGTGAGAACATTCTACCACATCTGTTGTTCATTTGTTATTTTTGCCAACACTTTTTTTTTAAATGGCACCCCTTCCTTGCTTGGCGTCCCATGTGGCAACTTGAACTAGGCATTGATAATTGTTTTTTAAATATTTTTTGAATTTAATCACTTTACAGTGTCATTTAGTATGCTAGAAAACAAGTAAGTTGAAAACAATTTTAAAAAGACCAATTTAGAGGTTTTTTAAAAAACTTGTATCTTCAACCTACGAAGACGAAGGGTGAGGCCCGGTTTGGCAGGTGGCCAATTCCCCCTTACACAAACCTCTTTTAGATTCCTCTTTCCATGATAAATATAATGAGTGGTTTGAAGGCCACTTTATCTCTAAAAATAGGCATTTTTTTAATGTTTTAGTGTTTTTTTTGCAAAAACGCTAGTTTACAAGAAAATTAAACCTTTAATATCTTATAAATGGTAGCTCAGATTTGGGTGCCATTTTTTGTAAAAGTGTTTGTAATTAAATTCACCATATTTTAGGCTTATTATTTGTCAAAAATGCACTAGTTTATAAAGTGCTAAAAATTTGGGTCTCTCGAGACGCATTTTTGACTGAGTCCGATGTCCTGTTTGCTTAAGTCTTGCACTAATTGCTCTAAGACGCATTCTCAACTGAGCCTGATGTCTTTTGAGTGTGCACTTGAATATTTGGGGGGGGGGTTTCAACATTTTTGGGGTGTGACTACTTTTCACGACTTGTAAATCTTTGCTTTCATTGTCTTTTCTACATAATTTCACAACATGCAATCAACACTTCACTTAAATTCAGCTTAAAATGGATTATTTTCAACCTAAACATCTAACACCCTTCAACTATCATGAATTTAAGGTTAAAATGTCAATCATTCTTAGAAGCAAAGGGTTGTATAGGATCACCATGGGTATAGAAGTAGAACCCAACACTGATGCTGAAAAGGTCAAGTGGTACAATTGTAGTGATGAAGCCTATGGATTACTGAGCTTTTCTAGTCTCCAAAACTTTTCTTTAATTTATAAACATCCAAGACTCCCAAAGACATATGGGACACCTTAAAACTCTTATTTGAGAAGTTTGATGAGATGAGAGGACATGAGCTTGAAAATAAACTCATAAGTCTAAGTCCTAAAAAATTTGACACCCTACAGGACTTCTTCACTAAGTTTAAGGCCCTTAGATTATAATTGAAATAATGCGTGATAGAGAATAAATATGATCAACTTATTCTTTCTATTCTCACAAAGTTAGGTCCAAGCTATTCAGTCTTTGTCTCCACTTTCCATGCCACAAAAAGTACCCTTGGCACTACATGGAAAATGCTTTCTTTGGATTCATTCATTGCCAACTTGACTAGGGAGAAAGACAAGCTAATTCAAATGGGCACAATGAAGTCTACTCAACCCCAAGCTTTGATAGCTGAAAATGGTAAGGATAAGACTTTAACAAAGGAGAAGAAGAAAAAGAACAAGGACCAGGAGAAGAAGAAAGAGAATAACAATCCTGCCAAAAACAACACTGAGTCTTCATTCTCCAATGTTAAACCTAAGAAGGAGAAGGTTAATTGTGCCTATTGTAAAAAGATAGGGCATGATGAACACAAATTCATGAAGAAAAAAATAGATAACCTAACTCATCTTCTAGAGAAGCACAACATAGGTGTTCCCGAGTCCATCAAGCAGAATTCATCTACCCAAGACTCTACTAAGCCAAAAGGCAAGCGTAAGGAGAAAGAAAAGGGCAAGGCCCTTATAACAACTACAGCTTCTATAACATCATGGGTCATTGATTTAGGTGCTTCTCACCACATGGGCTCTTCACTAGTTGAGTTTTTATCTTTAGAGCTTTGTAGCATGACTTCAATTAGTTTGGGTGATAACACATCAGTTTTCATTGCAAGGAGAGGGTCAATTGAAATGGAAGGAGGAACATTCAATAATGTTCTAAGTGTTCCTTTTCTTTCAACCAATCTCTTATCAGTGTACTAAATCAATCACATTGGTCAGGGCATGAGAGTTGATTTTTCACCAGATTCAGTGGCTATCAAGGAGTTGCATAGTGATACTACAGTGGCAGCGAGTAGGGTAGATCACCAAGCTAGGTTATACACCTTCTCACATTTTGCACCAGATTCATCTCCAATAGCATTGTTGACTCATTTAGATGAATTTATAAAATTGTGGCATGAGTGGTTTGGCCACCTTAACTACTACTACCTTGAGCAACTTTTCAAACATGACATGCTCATTGGCTTTCCTCATGTATAATTTTCAAAAGGACATTGTGAGGGGTGCTCCCTTGGGAAGCATCCCAAAACAAAATTTGATAAAGGCAAAGCTTGGAGGACTTCGCAACCTTTTTATTTAGTCCACATTGCAGTATCAGGACCCTTTCCCAAACCATATTTTATAGGGGCCAGGTTCATTGATGATTTTTCTAGGTACACTTGGATATATTTTCTCAAAAAAAAGTCTGAAGTGTTTAAAAATTTTATAGACTTCAAGGCTCTTGTTGAGAAACAGAGTGAGAAATCTATCAAGGTTCTTCAAACAGATAATGGAGGGGAGTATGTCAGCATCAGGTTTGAACAATTTTGCACCATAGAGGGGATTGATTTGTAGCATATAGTTACTTACAGTCCTTCATAGAATGGGGTTGCTAAATGTAAAAATAGGTTATTGAAAGAGATGGGTAGCTATATGATTCAGTCCAAATCCTTAACACCATAATACTGGGCCGAACACATCAATTGTGCTTATTACATTCAAAGCAGGGTTCCTCACAAAGCTTTGAATGGGATAACACCCTTTGAAGCTTGGCATAAAAGGAAACCTGATGTTGATCACCTCAGGGATTTTGAATCCCCAGCCATGGCCGATATATCGAAGATGAAATGCAAAGCTATGGAATGTTAGTGCAAGCCTTACATCTTTGTAGGATATCTAGATGCTATTAAGGTATATTTCCTTCTAGATCTAGTCACTCATGAGTTGTTCATCAAGAGAAGTGCCCATTTTCAATAGATTTTTAGAGACTCAACACTTGACACTTCTTATCCCTCATCAGATCTAATTCTTCATGATGATTCCTCATCAAATTCAGATTAGCCATAATAGGTTCTTGAGCCAAAGACATCTTCTTATTCTTTGAGTTCAGACAGTGAAGACAGTGATGCAGTGTCATCCACCTCTAGTCAGTCAGAAGATGAGGAGTTAGCACCTGACTCACCCACTTCTGGGCTACTTTGGGCCAGACAGACACTTGAGAGTGCTGGCACTTGGGCAGGAGATCTCACAGATGACAAATGTACTAAGGGGATTTTCAGAGAGATCCACATGCCTTCTTTGCTTCAGTTTTAGATCCATAGAATTTTTGAGAGGCATCTGGGGTACTTGAGTGGGATAGTGCTATGGAGGAAGAATATTCTTCATTAATAAAAAATCATACTTGGGATTTGACTTCACTTCCTAAGGGAATAAAGATGGTTCAATTTAGGTGGATATATCAGACCAAGTTTGTAGCAGATGGGTCAGTTGATAAGTACAAGGCGTGATTGTTTGCCAAGGGTTTCTCACAGGTGGCAAGCATTGACTACTCAAAGACCTTTACACCCATTGAAAATATGACTTCTATCTAACTCACCTTGGCTAATGCCATAGCACATGGTTGGGTTGTGCATCAGATGGATGTAAAGAGTGCCTTTCTTCATAGAGACCTAGAGGAGGAGATCTATAGGGAGCAGCTGCAAGGATGTATTCAAGATTCTTCCTTAATATGCAGACTTAGGAAATCTATGTATGGCCTCAAACAGGCCCCTCAAGCTTGGTATCCCAAGATGGATTCCTTCCTTCTCACAGTGGGTTTCACTAGGTGTCATTCTTATCCCAATGTCTACTTCTTATGGCAGGATGATTTGATCCTAATTTTGGTTCTATATGTTGATGACCTTTTGATCATAAGGAGTTCTTCATCGGCTATTGTAGTGATTAAGGAATCTCTCCAGGATAGATTTGACATGACAGACTTGGGTTTGTTGCACTACTTCCTTGGCATTGAGATCTCATAGTTAAATTCAGGGATTTCTCTTGCACAGCCTAAGTATACTCTTGACTTATTGGCTTGGTTTCACATGGCTGATTTCAAGCCATCTCCAACTCCCTTTCTATCAATATTCAAACTTGAGGCTGATTTTCCTTCACCATTGGTTGATGCCACTCGCTATCGACAAATTGTTCATAGTCTCATTTACATGACTCACACTAGGCTTGACATATCATATATAGTGGGACTTATCTCCAGATTCATGAAAGAACCTCATGAGTTGCATTGGAAAGTAGCTAAGAGGATATTGCATTACATATAGGGTTCACAGAGATACGGGATTCATTACATATTTGGCATAGAGTTTGACTTGGTTGGATATACAGATTTTGATTGGGTTGGTGATTCACAGACTTGCAATTCCACTTCTATTTATAGTTTCTCTTTAGGTTTTGTTCCTATCAGTTAGTATAGCATGAAGCAAAATGCTATTGCTATATCATCCATAGAGGTAGAGTACAGGGGAGATATTAATGCAGCTACTGAGGCTATTTAGCTTCAGGGGATACTTTTTGAATTTATCATTCCTATCAGGCAGCCCACCATCATTTATTGTGACAACTAGAGTACCATTCAGATTTAAAGGAATCCAATTCAGCACTAGTGGACTAAGCACATAGAGATTCACATGCATTTCATTTGGGAGCTTATTCATAGTCAGGTCATTGACTTGATATTTTGCCAATGTTCAGAGTAGGTTGCAGACATCTTCACCAAGCCTTTCACTGAGAACAAGTTCATTCATCTAGAGCTTTTCTTGGGGTACGGTCTACATCTGTAGCAACATCATCTTTAGGGGGGGCACTAGCATCTTCTTTCTTTTATGTCTCTCTTTTGGAGGGGAGTTTTTTGCTATGGGTTTTCTCCTTTTCTCTATCTTATGGGAGATTGCAATTGTCAATGGGTACCTCATCAGGCCTAGTTGCCGGGACCCATTTTTTATTTCCACACTGCCCACCTAATCTATGCTTATGGGGGGGGGGGGGGGGGGTATTAGTGTAGGTTTTTATTTTTCTCTATTTTTTAATTAGGGAAATTGTATTTCTTGTGCTTACATGGAGTTTTTCTACATTTGTGAGATAGGCTAGATTATGTGGAGATGTGTGTCATAGATGTGTCATAGGTGTCATAAGAATGTCATAAGCAACTCCCTTGATGGGAGTTACTTCTCTATTCTTAGCACCTTGTCACCACCTTTTATGGAGGAGTTATAGTCTATTCTTGGGGTGCCTTAGCCACCTTTTGTGGAGGAGTTACTTATGCGCTCTCCTATATGTATTATTCACTTTGGCCATCTCATGTTAATCAGATTTTAGTTTTCTCCATTTTGTCTTGTGAAATTTAGCTTCTTATATAATTTCAAATTTCTTTAGCATCTATGTGGTGTGCACTTGCTTCATCTCATGTGATCATGTCTCCATTGCATTTACATTATCTAGATTCTGGAAACAACTCTGATACATACTTCAAATCTTCATGATCTGTAAATAGGATAAATTCTTTAAGTACCAGGTAATGCTTCTAATGTCTTAATGTTTTTACAATTGCATAAATTTTAACGTTATAGGTAGAATATTTTTTATTACCTCATTCAATTTCTCACTTAAATATGCTATTGGCCTTCCTTCTTGACTCAACACAACATCAATTCTGACAAATGAAGCATCACAATCAACCTCAAACAATTTGTTAAAATTTAGTAATAATAAAATTTATCTTTATGTAATCTTATTCTTCAAAAATTCAAATCTTTATTTGATTTCTCAATTCCATGAAAATTAATTCCCTCTCATACAGTATGTTATTGGTGCCACAATACTACTAAAATTTTTAATAATTTTTTTGTAAAAAATTACTAAATCATGAAATCTTCTTACCTCTATAATAGATTTTTGAATAGGCCACTCAACAATAGTCTTTATCTTTTATTCATCTATTCTCACACTATCTGTTAAACCTACAAATCCCAAAAATATCAAATTATTTTGCATATACCTGCACTTCTTCAAATTTACATAAAACTTATCCTTTCTTAACAAATCCATTACCATTATCAATTGTTGTAAGTGTTCTTATTTAGTCTTACTGAATATCAAAATATCATCAAAATAAACAACCACTAACTTACCAATATATTTTTTTAACATGCTATTCATCACCCTCTTAAATGTGGTAGGTGGATTAGATAATCCAAACGACATTACCATGCACTCATATAAGCCAAACCTAGTCTTGACTGTAGGGTTCCACTCATCTCCTTCATGAATTTTAATATGATATTAACCACTCTTTAGATCAATCTTGATAAAATATTTTGCTCTTGCCAAAACATCAATCATATCATCTAAATGATGTATAGAAAAGCTATACTTTATTGTAATTTTGTTAATCACTCTACTATCTACACACATTCTCCATCCTTCATCTTTCTTCAGAGTCATAAACACTAGTGTTACACATGGACTCATACTCTCCTTTATCACCTTCTTTTTTAGAAATTTAGTAACTTGTTTAGTTAATTTTGTATGTTTTATTATACTCATCTTATAAGTTGATTGATTGGGTAGAGTTGATCCTGAAATCAAATCAATGTGATGTTGAATATCTCTCTTTGGTGGTAAACCATCTGATAACTCACCAAACATAACGTCTGCATATTTTTTCAACAATCTTGCTACTTCTATTGGTACTTGAAATATTTTTGTGTCTTCATTCTTTGCTACTAATATATAAAAATAACCTACCACCTTCACATCATGAATATATTCTTTAGTAGAGAGCATGTCTTTCACATTCTCTTCCTCTTTAAAAGGTAATAAAAATACATTTATACCATATTTCCAAAAAGTGTATGTGTTCTTTGCTCCATCATGAATTAATTTTCTATCAAATTTGCATGATCCTCCAAATAACACATTAAGTGCATCCATCAAAATAATATCACACCATATTTCATCATTATAACTTTTTCCTATAGGGAAATTCATTAAGCACCTTCTATCTAATTTAACCTCATTATATTTTTTAAACCATAAAATTTGATAAGGATTAGGAAGATTTTCACTTTGTAAATTTAGTTTCTTTATCATTTCTTTAAAAATCATATTTTCACAACTACCACCATCTATAATTAATTTGCATACATTTCCACCTCTAGTACATCTTGTTTGAAAAATATTTGATCTCATCTATGCATCACCACCTTCTTTGTCTTAAAAGTGTTCCTTCCTTGGAATCATCAATGTGCTTCTCATCATCAGATTCTCTCCAACATCTGTTAGTGTAATTTTATTACTTTTTTCTTCTATCTCAATCTCAACTAGATTTACTATTAGACAATCCTCTTACCTCCTTTTTTGATCTTGATAATATTGATACTTAAATTATTTATGCCCTTATTCTCCATATCTATAAAAAACATAAGACACACTAATTTGGAAACCATCCTCTAGCACCACTGTAACATCATTCTCTCTAAAATCATCTTTCCTTTTGTTGGTATTGAAACCCTTGTGTATTGTCATTTTGTCTTTCTGCACCACGTGATGATTCACCTCTATTGGTATTAGACCCACCTCTATTGTTATTAAACCCACCTCATCTCTTATTTGGAGATGATCCACCTCTTCTTGAGCCAAGAGATGTTCTTCTGAAATTCTATCTATTTTTTTCTTCTACCTTCAAAGCTAATTGATAAACCTCCTCCATACAAAGTATTCTATATATGATTAATTCATATTGAATAGCAAATTTCAAACCATTTACATATATTTATTTTATATGCTCTTTTATTTCATCATGCTCCAGTCATATGAAAATATTATAAAACTCATCTGTATACTATTGTATACTATGATATTTTTGCCTGAAATTCTAAAATGTTTTGTATAGGGTTTGTACATAATCTATAGGAAGAAATATATCCCTCAACTTTTTTCCATCTTTTTCCATGTATTAATCTTCTCTTTAGATTTTTCTCTATCTCTCTTTATACATGAGATCCCACCAAACCATTACGTGAACATTCAATTTCATGCATACAAACTTTACTTTCTTGTCTTCTCTCATAATTTTCCACTTGAAAAACTTCTCTATGTTATTCATCCATCTATCAACTCCTTTGATTTTAAACTACCTCCATAATTTAGAACATTAATTTTGATTACTTCATTACTTCCTTCTAATGCTCTGACCATCATCTCTTCTATCGATGGTGGTTGTTCTTGTTGTTCTTCTTCTTGTTGGAAATTTTCATCACATTTTGTGTCCTCCTCATCACCACTTAAAATAATAAATTTTCAATAGGCAAAACATATAAAAATAATAACTTGTATTGCTTCATATTAAATGACTTAAAATAATTAAAACACAAACCATGTTTAAATAAGCCTTAACTTAGAATTAGAGTTGAAATGCAAATTTAAAAAAATAAAAAAAATTTAAAAAAAAATTAGCAATTGTTATTTATATAAAGTTTCATATGGAAGTGTGCATAGATTTAAAAATCCCTTGAAATAATTAAAACATTATAATTATTCTATGTAATGAAATTTAACTGAATTTGACTTTTGATCTTAAAATATACAATTTTTAAAAATAAAATAATCTTGAAAAAATTATTCAATGGTAATTTTAGATCCTTAGATGATCACATATGGCCTCTAAAAATATCAAAAACAACTCTAAGTAGATAAAATGTCCTAGAAAAGAAATGAACTTTTTGATATGATCATTTTGGATCATGGAAGAGATCAAATAGATCTACGGGTCACAAGTTAGAGCATCTAGAAGATTGGACTATTTTTTTACATCATTCTCCTCTGGTTGAAAACAACTCAGCTCCTACAAGTTGCCCTGATTCTACTACTATCATTTCTATTTATCAATCTTATTTAGCTCATATTCTATAATCCAAATGTTATCTTGTTTTTATAATCCTTTCCACTATACCAAATACATGTTATAATTATCGTACCTTGTGCTAAGTGTTTTCATATCCAAAACCTATACTATCTTTTCATTCTTCTTCTTTAGAACTTGATGATCCCAATTTACTTCTTCATATCCATCACCTTCACCATCTTCTCTATGGAATTAATATAAATTTGAAACATTAAATACTGAAGAGATATCAAAATTCTTTGGTAAACTCACCTCATAAGCAATATCATTGATTTTATTCACAATTCTACATGGCACAATTTTCTTACACTTCAACTTGTTGTACGTCACTTCTGGAAATATTTATTTTCTCAAGTAAGCCATTTCCAACTCTCCTTTAAATACCTTGGATCTTCTTCTAACATATGATGATATTTTATATTTCTTATTACTTTCTTGCAACTTTCTTCTTGCTCCTTATAACTACTGCATATGTTTTGTAAATGCTTATACATCATCACTAATTTGATCTAAAATTGGTAATTTTACCAAATCTAAAATAATCATATGATTTCTCTCATAAATAATTTGAAATTATAATATTTTTTATTGATCTATTTATTTAACTATTATATATAAACTCAACTTGAGGTAAATCCAAATCTCATCGCTTTGGTTTTTCTCCCACTATACATCTCAACAAAATTTTCAAGTTCTTATTTACAACTTCTATCTATTCATTTTTTTGTGGGTGATATGCACTAATGAATTGTATATTAGTACCCATCTTCCACAAAGTTCTCAAAAAATGACTTAAAAATTTTGTGTCCCTATTTTAAGTAATAGTTTTTGAAATACCATGCAATCTCACAATATCCTTAAAAAAAAATTTGTAACTTTAATGGCATCATTGGTTTTGTTACATGCAATTAAAAAAACTATTTTTAAAAATCTAAATACATAAACAAAAATTGTATCATTACCTCATTTTGTGTTTGGTAATCTCAACACAAAATCCATACTCAAATCTATCCATAGTCCTCTTGGAACTGGTAATGACGTGTCTAGTCTAATATTTTTTGCATGTCCTTTACCCATCTCACATATCTTTAACCTTGAAACATATCTTGTCACATATATCCTCATATTTAACCAAAAATACTTTTCCTCCATCAAACCAATTGTCTTCATCTTACTGAAATGTCCAGCCAAACCACAACTATGTAATTCTCTTATTATATTGTATCATAGAGACCCAACTAGAATTCATAATTATCTCCCTTTGAAAAGATAACCTTCTTGTATAAGATACTCATAATTAATAGTATTTATCCTACATATTAATAGATTCCTGTACTTTTCAACTAACTTGCCAAAATATGGATCAATACCATATGATTCTTTGATATCTTTAAATACAACTACTTGACTCACCATAGTAGTTAATAATGCTACTCTCTTTCTCAATGCATAAACTACCTGATTGTATTTTTTGAACTTATGTTTAAACACAAAAGTATACCCTTACAAAAAATATACCCACTTTACATGCCTACTATTCAACTTCTTTTATGTATTCACATAGTTCAAATTCTCATGATCTGTAAAAAGGATAAAATCTATAGGTGCCAGGTAATGCCTCCAATGTTTTAATTCTTATATAATTATATGAAGTTAAACATCATAAGTAGAATAATTTGTTCTTACCTCATTCAATTTCTCACTAAAATATGTTATTGGCTTTCCGTTTTGACTCAACACAACACCATTTCCCATAAATGAAGCATCATAATCAACCTCAAACACTTTGTTAAAATATGGTAATGGTAAAATTTATCTTTATGTAATCTTTATTCAAAAATTCAAAGCTTTCTTTGGCTGCTCTAGTCCATGCAAATTCCTTCCCACTCATGCAATATATTATTGGTGCCACAATACTACTAAAATTGTTAATAAATTTTCTGTAAAAAGTTGCTAAACCATGGAAAATTCTTGCCTCTTTAATGATTTTTGGAATAGGCCACTCAAAAATTGTCTTTATCTTTTCTTCATCTATTCTTATACTATCTATTAAAACTAAAAATCCCAAATACTAACTGTTCGGTATAAACCTACACTTCTTCAAATTTGCATACGGCTTCTCCTTTCTTAACAAATATAATATCATTCTCAAATGTTTTATGTGTTATTTTTTGTTCTTATTGAATATCAAAATATCATCAAAATCAATAACCATAAATTTACCAATATATTCTTGTAAAAATATATTTATCACCCTCATAAATGTTCTAGGTGTATTAGATAATTTGAATGGCATCACCATTCACTCATATAAGCCATCTTTAGTTTTGAATATAGCTTTCCAATGATCTCTTTCAAAAATTTGAATCTTATAATAACCACTCCTTATATCAATATTGGTAAAATATATTACTCCTATAAGCACATCTATCATATCATCTAAACAAGGTAGAAAAAATCTATACTTGATTGTAATTTAATTAATTGTTCTATTATCCACACATATTCTCCATCTTCTATCTTTATTTGGAGTTAGCAATGCCGGTGTTGCACATGCACTCATAATCTCTCTTATCATATTAATAAATATTCTAGTAACTTATTTATTTAAATATACATGTTCTATTGGACTCATCCTATAAGTTGCTTCATTATATAGAGATGATCCTAGAATCAAATCAATATGATGCTAAATATATTTCTTCAGTGGTAAATAATCTGGTAACTCATCAGACATAACATATTCATATTATTTCAACACACTTTCTATTTGGTATTGGCATAATTTATGTGTCTTCATTATTTGCCACTAATATATAACATCAACCTGCTACCTTTATATATTGGATAAATTTATTAGTAGAGAGAATGTCTTTTCTCTTCTCTTTCTCTTTAAGAGGTAATACAACTACATTTATACCACCTTTATAAAATGTATACGTGTTATTTTCTCCATTGTGAATTAATTTTATATCAAATTACCATGGTCTCCCTAATAATATATGGCATGCATCTATCAAAATAAAATTGCACCATATTTCATCATTATATATTTTTCCTATAGAAAACTTTATTAAGAACCTTTTATCTACTGTAACCTCGTTCACATTCTTAAACCATAAAATCTAATAAGGATTAGGATGTTTTTCATATTACAAATATAGTTTCTCTATCATTTCTTTAGAAACTGTATTTTTACAACTACCACCATCTATAATTACTTTGCATACCTTTCTACTTGAAATACATCTTGTTCTAAAAATGTTTGATCATAGTCATGCATCACCACCTTATTTAATCTACACTAGTTCCTTCCTTAGAATGATCATTATTCTTCTCATCAAGAGATTCTATCCAATATCTGCTAGTGCAATTTTAGTATATTTCTCTTCTATCTCAACCTCAACTAGATTCACTCTTGAATGAATCTCTTACCTTTTCTGTTGATCTTGATAATGTAGACACTCAAATTCCCTATGCCATTATTCTCCATATCTATAAAAAATATTATATCTTCACTGATTTAAAAACCATCCTCTAGCACCACCATAACCTCATCCTCTCTCAAACCCTCTTCCTCTTTATTGATATTGAAACCCTTGCCTATTCTCATCTTGCATTTCTATACTATGTGATGATTCACCTCTATTAGTATTAAATCCACCTATGGTGGTATTAAACCCACATTTTCCCCTTATTAGAGGGGATCCACCTATTCTTGGAACAAGATACATTATTTTAAAAAAAAATCTATTTTTTTCTTCTACCTTAAAATCTAATTGATAATTCTCCTCCATGCAAAGTATTCTATATATGTTTAATTTATTTTGAATAAAAAATTTCAAACTATTTACATACTTTGTATCCATCTTATCTTCTATTTCATCATGCTCTACTTGTATGGAAAGCTTATAAAACTCATTTGTATTCTCTTGTATACTGTGATCTTTTTACCTTAAATTTTTAAATTTTTTGTACAAGGTTTGTGCATAATTCACATGATTAAATTTCTCTCTCAGCTTCCTCTCCATATTTTTTAATGAATCAATCTGCTCTTTACCCTTTTTCTATCTCTCTTCTTGTAGGTGATCTCATCAAATTGTTAGATGACCTTTCAATTTCATGCATGAAAACTTTATCTTCTTATCTTTTTCATAGTCTTCCACTCAAAGAAATTTTCCATGATATTCATCCAATCTATCAACTCAATTGGTTCTAAACTACCTCTATAATCTATAACATCAACTTTTATTCTTTTATTTATTCTATATAAATCCTGAACCATTCTCTCTTCTATATATGATGGATGATCTTATTTTTCTTCCTTTTGAATTTTTCATCACAATTTGTGTCTTTTGTGGCTACATCACCACCTTGTCTTCTTCCCTGATTAGTGATAACCTTTCTTAATTTTTTAACTTGCCCATACAGCTATTGTATAGTTTATTTCATCTACACAATATCTCCTCATCCTCTCACCATTTCTTACACCTCCAAGATTCAATGTTGCTCTAATATAAGATAATGAACATGAATACTATAAACATAAATAAAATCCAATAGGCCAAGATTCTGAACAATAACTAATATTGATTCATATTATATGAATTAAAATAATTATAAAGTATACATAAATAAGACTCACCTCAGATTTAGAGTTGACATTCAATATTAAAAAAAATAAAATCTAAAAAACCCTATTTTTAGTATCTATTATTTATAGTAAGTTTAACATGCGAGTGCATTTATCTCTAAAAATATCTTGAAATACTCTAAACACTATAATTAGCTTATAAAATAAATTTCAATCAAAGTTAATATCTAGTCATAAAAATATATAAATTTTAAAAATTCAAAAATGCCAAATTTTTTATTAAACTCTAATTTTAAACCATCAGATGATCACATATGGCCTCCAAAAAATGTCAAAAACACATCTAATTAGAAATAATGACTTACGGTAGTATTAAATTTTTCAAGATGGTTATTTTAAAGCATGGAAGAGCTCAAACAGAGCTACGGGTCAAAATTTATGGCCTCCAAAAGATTTGCTTAGTTTTTATGCATCAAAAGGGGAAGAAGATGAAAAAATAAATTGGTAGCAATGCGTACTAAAGAATAAGAAAGAAAAGATAGCATAAGTTATGGATAAAAAGATATTGAAGATAAGGCAAGGAATTTATAAAATATATTTTGTATATTGGGAAGGATTACAATAGCAAGACAACACTTGGATTTAAGAATTAAAGCTAAAAAATAGTGACAAGAATAAATGGTAGGGTTTTATTTAAGGAAACTCGTAGGAGCTAAGTTATTTTCAACCACAGGAGAATGATGTGGAGACCAAACTTCTAGAGGCCATAACTTTTGGTCTTTAACTTTGTTTAAACTCTTGTTTGTGCCAAAATGACTATCTCAAAATTTTAAATTCAGTCATAACCAACTCTACTGAGTTAAGAATGTTTTCATAACTTCTAGAAGGCCATACAACTATTTGAGTGTCTAAAAATGTGTTTTAGTATTTTTTTATTGTTTTTCTATTTTTAGAACTATCATATTTTTGTACCTAGACATGCACTTTAGTTGAAAAATAGAGGATATTTTCAAGCCCATATGAACTTTCATGCAAAACTTCTAAAAATAGAAATTAGAATTTTTTTTAGAAGACCAAAGTTACTAAAAATAACAATTTTTTGAATATTACATAGGATAATTAGCTTTAGGTAGATTTTAATTTATTTATATTTTTTAATTATGCCTGTCAAATCTAATTCTAAATTGAGCTTTATTAAAAAATTCTTATGTAATATTTTATTAATTCAGTGAGAATCAATAGAGAAGTTTACTTTCATGCAATTTTTGAGTTTATCTTTATTGATATTTTGCATAACTAATATGTGTTTTTTTTATCAATCTTCATTTTGTTCAATATAAAAATGATTCTACATATAATTCTATGGTTATGTATACATTAGAAAGTGAGTGGTTTTCAATACTAATTTATAATATATTAAGTTGAGTTAGTCTTATAATATATTTAACTCAGGTCTACATTAAAATTTGATAGATTTGTTTCTTTATTTAATTTTTATTTACATTGTATTAACAAATAATTTTGGTGTTGTATAAAGCCATTTTTCTTGCAACAAATTTATAATCTAATTGACAAGATTATGATGCCCAAGTTGCATCGTTAAATCAACATAAACATATTTTACATGTCATTTGAGTGACAAAGTTATTGTTAAAATTATCATAGATGTGTTGCTGGTCTATCACAAATTTAATAAAAAATTGTTATGCATTCAACTTTTTCATAAACAAGTTGTAAATGCATCATAAAATTATTATACCTTAAAAACACTATTTAATATGATTTTTTTAGATAGATACTAGCTTTTACCCATAACTATAACTATTTCTAGGGCACAAACCTAGAGCCTAGTCCCTGTGAAAAATTAAGTCAGATAAATGGTAATCTATTAAAATACCAAAACTATGCAGAATTTTAGAAATAAACAAAAATAATTTGTAAAAACCTTATCCAAAACAAATACAACTCAGCACTAAAAATCTCTAAGACAAACCAAAAATCTAACAAAAGAAATTAAAGAAAAATAAAAATAAGATCTTCTTAGTACAAAATTGAAAACCTAGCTAATAAATGTACCTTTCAATGCAAACACACACCTTCACTTACTAGAGAGTAAATATTCTATTTTACATTACATGCCACCATTGATGGAGTTTATAACATCAAGTTGTAGCCTTTCTACTCTAAATTTCTAGAGTCTTTTCCCTTTCTTGTTATAATTAGGAGCCTTCAAATTACTAGGTTGATGTATGATTGACAAAACCACTCTTCTAGCTAGCTCTTCTTCTTCATCATCCCCATATTTAATAATTCCTATTGTGGCTTCCTTCTTCTAAAAATGATCCACTGAAAGTGGAGAGCGGTTAACATCCTCTAGGCTAGAAATTTCCATGCTAGTTTCCTTTTCCATAGAGGAAGAGAAAGGTTGTCCTATCTTCCTATAAAGCTGAACTGTTGAAGTCATCAAATCCTCACCCTTATAAGGGTTATCATGAGTCACCTGAAGAAACACTATAGATGGAGGCTCAACAAAAATGGATTTTGATAGGACTTGTATTGTGTGAACCAAATCTTGGTTAAGACAACAAATATTTCTAAACCATTTCTTGAAGAGCATTTAATGAGAACCTATAAACCTCTTCTCAAGACAAGAAGCAATCTTATGATCAGCTTGATTATATTTGAAATATTTGAAGGGGAGACCTTAAAAATTATCAAACTGAGTCCAAACACTAAGCGAAGATGAAATTAGAATAGATTGATGTAGTGGCTTGGATAAATCTATCAAAATACACACCCTAATATAGCTTAGATTAACCTCAATAGAATCATCTAATTTAATGAAAATTCCCAGCTTACTAACCAGCTTCTTCAAAAGAACAAGATCCTTCATGGCTAAGGGAAGATTATAGAATCTGACCTAAACTCAAGTTTGAGAAATCATCGAAACAATTGAGTCATAAAAAAAAGTCTAAAGACATAAAAAAAAACCCTTCTTACTAATAAACCATGGTCCATTTACCTAAAAAAAATATCTATCAATCGAGGATTGAAATGAGAGAAGAAAAGCATTTGCCAGCATTGAAAGAGAAAGGGTTTTTTAAGTGAGATAGGGTCTCTAAGACCATTTTGAGAGGGTTTCCCAGGAAGGTTGATGTCAATCACATCAACCAATGAAATATCTATGTCAAACACTGAGACATCAACATCAAAAATTTCAATAAATGGAGGAGAGTAAAAAAATCAAATTAATATCACCTAAAGATGTCACTTCGAGGGCTTTTAATTGAGTAGTTTTCTTCTTATAATCATTCACGAGTGTTGTATCATCCTCAGAGATCTTTTCTTCTATAATATATCTTCTAAAAATGATAATAGGGTACAAACAAAGCTAATTTTTTAGGATAAGTTATTTACAAAAATCTCCACATGAATGAAATGGATTTGAGATATTAATGCATCACAAAAAAATTGACGCCTTTTTCAAAAACCTTAGCCATTTTAGTTATCATTTCTTCTACTTATTTCCCTATGTAGAGAGGATTACAAAGTATGTTATTCAAGCATTAGTCCATAAAGAATGAAACATGCATAAAGAACTAACTAACCAAGCCAATCTATTCATATGGGAATTACAAAGGATATCAATAAACAAATGAAAGAAAGCAACACCATATTACCTTCACAAATGGATTCACCATAACCATGTGGCTCAAAGACATGTTCTCCCTTGATCAAGCATCATTGTCTTTGACAGAAATGGTGGTAAGATCCTCCAATACCTCAAGAACACTCCATAAAACCTAGGCTCATGATTCCAAATCACTAAACTAGCTTATCAATGAAGATTTTAAACAAAAACTATGTTCAAATGAAAAATATTATGGAAATAATTTAACATTATAAATGTACAGTATTCAATATTTTGAATATATTTGAGCATAATAACCTTGCACTAAAATAACTTAAAATTTATGTTTATGGCCTGTCTATTTATAGATGTTTGAGATTGGTCAGGATCAATTGTGACCATCCATCTCAAGATTGAGATGTGTGGCCATGAATAATCCTAATATTTGGAAGTAAATCCATAATTATATTTTTCATGACCTTGGAATAAGGGGCATTAAAGAGGCATGGAAATCATTAACTAGGCATTGGTGACCTATAATCCTGATATTTATGGTATTTATGGCCTAGGGATGTCTTCTCAAGAAATGATGTCAGCTAATGATGTAGATAATGGGAATCATTTTTTAAAAATAAATATTCAAATAATCACATGGAAAATCTACTTAAGCTATTGATTTAGATTAATTAGCCTTAAACAAGGTTAATCAACATTTGTGCAATTATTTGAAAATTGGCCCTTAATTAATGAAAATGGTCAGAAAGTCATAGTAATGAGTTATAATTTGACTTTAAAATAATTAGAAGGTTTTTTTAGATGCACTATAATAGTCTTTATAGTTAGGATGTTTCTAACACAAAATAACAAAGGTATGTGGCATGTACCAGTGAATTTAGGAGAAAAGAGTGATCTAGAGCACAAAAGTCAAAATTATTATTTTGACTCAAAATGAATTGATAAAAGTTAGTTGGACCATAAATTTCATTTCCCTATTTAGGGATACTTTAACCCAAACTGGCACTTGTAATAGACAAGTTCAAAAAAATTATGGTGTTTTGTGGATTTTGACCTAAAATTTGCATTTGAGTATAATTTGAGTAAGATTGACAATTTCAACACAAATGCTATTAAGAATTAGATGTCTAAATTATTTCCTTATTTGAAAAGGTGTAGTGAGACATTCAGGTGAAGCAACATCTTTTCAAATAATTTTTTTTTCAAGAATAAATTGGAACAAACCCATGATGCCCCCTTGAGAGGACATACTAGGATGGAAGAAAAAGGATGGACTCTATTAAAGAGAGAAAGTGAGAGATTAGCCCATGGAATAGATCACATATAGATGATCTAATGCTTGCACACATGATTATAATAAATAATCAAAATATAATTAGAGGCATAATAGGTCCTAGAGATAGGGGGAATGGGAAAGATACAATCCATAAATGTAAGGGACATACTGTAAATGTACCTAATTTGAGAATACAAGATATGTGCTTACGACATTGATCAATTCTAAGACAAGTTGTACACTAAATATTACCGTCATTGGCATTAGTTTGGAGATATTAGAATTAAAGGAAAACAGAGAGTGTTTTGCTTTAGGAAGGGAAGCACCACTAGAATAGGGTCTCTAGAGAGAATATATTCAGAATTAATCCAATAAAGTAGATTTGATCATGATAAAATAGGTTCTCCCTAATAGGGTGAATCTTAATCATTAATAAAGAATAAATAATGATTTTTCCCTTGTAGCATTGAATGGATTCAGATGTTGTGCTCCAGCATGAGTAATTGGAAAGCCAAAATAGCTCAAGGATATAACCAAAAACATAGGTTAAAGTGAGTAGGTGAAAACATACATGCGATGGTGTAATGGCTTAGAAAGACATATAAAACCAAAGATATGAGAATGCACAAAGTGATGAAAGAGATGAAAATAATAATGGAGATAGTTGAGCTGACTTCAATAGAAATTGAGTGTTTCCTACATAGTTCCATGGACTCATGTTCGAACATGAACTTTAGGCCAATGTATTTCATCCAAGTTTGGGAGAGAATGGAATGAGGAATGATAAAAAATGACCAATAATTGATTAGAATTATAGTGTATTCAAAGAGATGCACATTGAAGCATAGACAAAGAAGCCTAAAATGCATGTTATCTAGATGCCTAATTCCATATCATGAGCTTAAGTTTAGCACAGTGTTCTTTAGAATCATTTATCAGAGTTGATGTTGACGTTAAGATGTTGAGACTTGAGCACAAATTTCTTGCAATAGAAAAATTAATTAGGAATCATAAGTATGAACAAATTAGAATGACATAAGATTCTAATTGTGCTGAGCCAATTCAAATGTGAATACATATGACTAAGGATAATGGTAAAACAATGACCAAAACTAGAGTTATAAAAATTTACATTTAAACAAAAAAGAAGATAAACATAAATGAACCTAACTTGAAATCAAGATATGATCTTAAGTAGGAACACAATATTTAAAAATAAAAGTCAAAAATGTCTTAACAACATTAGACAAAGATATGAATAATCCAAATCCATATGGACCATCAAGACATTCTTGAACATAAAGGAGAAAATAAAAATCAAACAAGACACAAAAAATAATCAAATAAACAAAATTATCCAAGAATAACATAATAACATAGGATCAAGATATAGACAATCAAGATCCATGTGAATCATCAAGATGTTTTGAAACATAAAAGAGATAAGAAAAAATAAAGAAGGAAATACAAGACCAAGATGAGAAAAGAATTAATAAAAAAGAGAAGAAATAAAAAGAGAGGTGTGAAAGCACAACAAAACACCAAGAAAACTCAAATAAACACACACAAACAAAAACCAAGTTAGTGTGGCTTAAATACAAATGTTCATGCATGTGTGGTAGAGGTGTTACTTTCTACCACATCATAATAAAGAACAATGACATGACAATTTTTACCTAATTAAATAGGAATAATGATAGATGAAATGGGGGAAGACAATAAAAAGAAGGGGTTGGCTAAGCTAACTTTAGATGTACAAGAAGAGTGGATGTTGCCTACAAAATTCCATGGATGCATGTTCCAACATAAAGTTTAGGCCAAATGTAGTTCTCCCAAGAAATGGGATAGAGGAAAAATGACGATCAACCCAATATGATAAATTGTTATAAAATAAATGGAAGAAGTTGATGGGATGAGAAAGAATGATCTTGAAACATAGCAAGTGCATGGGATAAAATGAAATGAAGTAGTGTTTTTTTGCTTGCAAAATGGCAAGAGCATAGCATAGTGGAATAGCAATGTACAAATGTATAAAATCATGAGACAATGTTTTTATTATTTTATGGATCATGTTCTAAGGTTTTTGGTATTTTCAAAATATTTCTAATGTTTTTGGTGTTTTTGCGATAAAATATGCCCAAGGCAGGACCATCTAGTTGAGAAGATACACATCCTGAGAGTAGAGGTTCCAATAAGACAAATAAGTTGGCTACAACGGCTCATGCTTGTAAATCAAAGAGAGCAAAGTTATTGATAAAATAAGAAAGAGTAATAAATAATTGAAGTGAGAAGATGTGGCTGTTCACTTGTCTAAAACTATATAAGACTATTTTGATTGAACTACTTTATATAACTATTACTAAAGATGTTTATAATGTTCATGAGACATAATCAAGATCATAATTGGTCAAGGGATAAAAAATGTTCAAGCTTATAACATGTCCTAGATAAAATAGAGAATATTCTTCTCAAAGAGAGCAATCCATAATGGGATGAAGAATGTGTTCAAAGTGCTAAGAGTTTAAAGCCTTTACTGTCAAGATTTATGAAATAGGGTAGTATAAAATGTGTTCAAGGTAAGTTAAAAGGGTGGGATAAAAGTATGATAGCATAAGTTTCCCCAAAGCTAGGGGTCTTATAGATAATGGTTTAGAAATATTTATGTATAGAATTTATTAAGGTCAATCATGTTCATGGCCTCTAATATTTCTTCACCATTATGTTTAGCCAATCGATATGCTCTTGATCCATATTTTGCTATGAAAATATATGGTCCTAACCAATTAGGCTAAAACTTATCTTTCTTTTTGCTTTCCGATTCTCTTTCAAAACTAAGTCATCAATCTCAAATTATTGAGGGAGAACTCATTTGTTGTAGCTTCTTCACAGTCTATTCTGATAGGCCTACAAGTTTTTTAGGGCAACCAAATGTTTACTATCAATAAGTTCTAGTTCTTTCAGCTATGAAGCTCTATAGTCTTCATCATCTTCAATGTGTTCTAGTGATATTTTTAATGATGGGATCTCAATATCAATTAGTATGATAGATTTAGTGTCAAAAATAAGGGAGTACATATTAGCTCTAGTTGGGGTACGATGATTGGTTCTATAAGCCCAAAAGACAAGAAAAAGTTTCAAGTTCCAATTACGGATAGCATCATTGACAATCTTTATTAAGATGGGTAGAATGGGTTATATGGAGTGTATTTCTTGTGCTTGATCTTTATTTTTTTACAAATAAATATGACATCTTAGTTCATAAAAGATCCACCATTATTAGATATAATATGGGATAGGATGCCATATGAGTAGATGATATGGTAATGAATAATTTGGCTATTTATTTTATAGTAACATAAGTTAGAGGAATGGCCTCAATCCACATGGTAAAGTACTTAGTTGTACTCAAAATGTGCTTATGGCCATCTGAAGATGTTGAGTTTATTTTCCCAATGAGATCAAGACCCCATGTTGAGAATGGCCATGGTGTTGTAGTCAACTCCAATGGCAAGGAATATGAATGTATCAAGGTACCATGATAATAACAAGGAACACATTTATTTACATAATTAGAATCATTTGTCTCCATTTTGGGCTGAAAATAGCCTGCTCTGAGAAGTTTCTTTATTAGGACTACACAATTGGTATGGGCCCCACACATTCTTTCATAAACCTATTTTAGTGCCATCTTGGATTATCTGAAAGATAAATAATGAAGAAATATTCCATCATAGAATTTTCGATAAAGTGTGTCTAAGGAGGATATAACATTTTAAGCAATCAAAGAATTATTTTTCTTGGATGTTGGAAAGGTTGGGAAGAAATACATGACTATGGAAATAGCTATAAAAATCTTGGTACATGGTAGCTCATGTGAGAGATTAGGATCAACAATCATACATATCCTCTCTGAATCTGATAAAATATGTGCCAATTGGAGAAGATTTTCAATTAGAAACTGATACACTTTATCACTATCATGCATTTGAATCATGGAACCAATTGTTTAATACTAATCAGTTGTCTAATTTATGATTAGCTATGAATCTCCATAGACCTTTAAGCCTTAAATGTCCCATTGTATGGTAAGATAGAGCCCCGTAACCAATGCCTCATATTTATCCATATTTTTTGTACACAAAAACATTATATGGAATGCTTTGGCGATCAAATCCTCCTATGGCATGATCAACAATATGTCAGCTCCATATCCTTAGGATGTGAAGGATCCATCAAAATAGAGAATCCACTATCTAGGTTCTTGTGATGCTTTTTCTATCATAATGATAGAATCATCTAGAATGTCAAAGTTGAGAGGTTGTGTGGCCATAATAGGAGATTCTAAAAGTTGGTCTAAAAGAACATATCCTTTGATTGCCTTTTGATTATGGTATTTAATATCAAACTCAGTAAGGAGCATAATCCATTTAGCCATGCATCTTTGAAGAGCTACTTTAGATAAGAGGAACTTGAGAGGATCTACCTTGGTGTTAATAATAGGTTTGTTATTTAACATATAATGTCATAATTTTTGAGTGGCGAACACCATAGCTAAACATGCCTTCCCAATAGACATATAATTATGTTCATAGCCTACCAATGTGTGCCTTAAATAAAAAACCATGTGTCCCTTACCATGATCATCATGTTGAGCCAAAAGGGCCCCCAGTGCATGTTTCATGGTTTATATATAAAGAAGCAGTGGCTTTCATTGTATTAGAGGTCATAAGATTAGTGGATTGGCCAAATATGTTTTAAGCTTTGAAAATACTATCTGAAAATCTTCACCCCATTGAAATTTTACCCCTTTGTTTAAGAGGTGGATAAATGGGTGACGCTTATCTACCAATTGAGAAATGAACCTACATATAGACTACACCTTTCCTTGTAGACCTCATAGGTATTTAAGATTATTTGGTGGAGGCATTTCCATAATATTGTTGACCTTTATAGGGTTGAATTTGATCCCTCATTATGATACAATGAACCCTATAAATTTTCCTGATGTGACTCCAAAGACACATTTCTTAGGATTTAAGTGAAATTTATATGTATGAAGCCTCTCAAATATTCTTCATAGAATGTCAAGGTGTCCAGCACTTCTCCTTGATTTTGATACTATATCATCAACATAGTCTTTGATAATGTCATGTTTTGTGTCATATAAGATGATAGTCATTACATGTTGATATGTGGCTCCATCATTCTTTAAACTAAATGACATGACTTGGTAATAAAATGTCCCCCATAGAATGGTGAATGTAGTCTTATGTTGATTCTTAGGGGTTATCTTGATCTGATTATAACCAAAAAATCCATCCATTAAGGATGGCATCTCATACCCAGCAGTTGAGTCGACAATCATGTCGATGTTGGGCCAAAGAAAATCATCTTTTGGGTATGTTTTGTTGATATCATCAAAATTAGTACAAAAATATAGGCCTAGGGTCTTTTTAATGACTAGAACTATGTTATAAATCCATTCAGATTAGTTTAGTGGTATGATAAAATTGGCTCCTAATAATTTTTCTAACTTGGCCTTAACCAAAAGGGTGATACATGGATGCATCTTTCTCAACTATTGCTTGAATATTTTAGCATCAGGGTGAACAACAAAATGATGCACAACTAAATCTAGCTTCAAGCCTGGCATGTTAGAGTATTCCCATAAAAATGTGTCTATATAATCCTAAAGAATGGATATAATATGTTTACATTGTACTTCAGTAAGGGAAGCTCCAAGATAAAAAATATTAGGATCTTCATGGGTTCCCAAATTCACTTTTATTTTTCTCTCCATAAGGAATGTCGATCCATCCTCTATAATTGTAGGCAATGTATGGTCATGATCCTCGACTTCATATTTTTTTTGTTCTTTCTAAAGATCTAGATAAAATGAACAATCAAAATGTACCTTCTCAAGTGAAGGCCAATAGGAAAAAACCTCTAGAAACTCAAGAGCAAGATGATTAAATATTTGATATTATTATAAAGAGATGATTGTACTAGCTATGAAACTTGGGCTAGATGGAATTTCTTTGTCTTGAGGGGATAAGCAAACTTTCCCACCTGAGAGTGTCTGAAATAGGGTTTCACTCAAAAGCTTATCTTTTTCTTTACTTTTTTCTTGATCAAAAAGTGCCTCAAAGAGGCTTTCAACTGAAGATCTTAATGTTTGTTATTTATTATGACTAATATAGTTTGCCTACTCTCTAAAGCAGGTTGAAGAATTTAATGAAAAATTAAAACCCTGCTTATGATCACCAATAGGGAATGCATCTCGTAGACCCATGTATTCTGTAATTGATTCTTAATTTTAAAATTCTTCAAGGCATATGACCAAATTTTGATGATCCCAATCTATGTGTTTAGGATGGTAAATGCCTAGGTTACAATGAGGATTTACTTTAGGATGGGAAGCACCAATGATAATGATATAATGTCTTGCTTCAAGAAAGGAAGTACCACTAGGATGGGTTTTTGCTTCAGGATGTGAATCTCTAATAGGATGAATGTTTGCTTCATGCGGGAAGCTTCGATAGGTATTATGGTCAATATGTCATTTGAATCAAATAAATTTGAATCAACAATCTCATCAAAAAGGCTATAATGGGACATTATGCCAATGTTAGGAGTCTCATTACTAGTCACTTCAAAAGAGTCATTACCAAATGCTATGAGATCATCCTATGTTGGTTTAAATCTGAGATGCTGATTCTAATTAATAACTCCAAATGATAAGGGATTTAAAATTCTTTGCGCTTGTGAGCTAAGGACTTTCCCTATATAGTCAATATGATCCATTATCCTATTAGGGATAGGATAATTTGGATTTTGAAAACAATTGGGTAGGCCTTTAGAATAAAACCAATCTCCCTTAATAAAAGCCTCTCGATATTTCTTTGGTGAAATTGTTGGTACAAAAACCATAGGAGGTTTGGGTTGCTTCTTCTTTAGTTTGAAAATCTGATCAGGCCTATTAGAAGTCTTGAATATTTTAGGCTTACCAAATATTTTAGGGGATTTTGGTAATGTTTTAATATGAAGGATGTCCTTTAGATGGTACATTGAAATGCCTACATCTTTAAAAATCACCTATTTGGATAGAGCTACAGGAAATGTATCAGTTGAAGTGGAGGCTAGATCACTAGGATCAATATCATTAGATGGAGATGGATGAGAAATTATGGCTTTGTTCTTATTTATAATGAATTCAGAACCTGAGCAATAGTTATAATTATGAAACTCCACTTCAAGATTTTTGTATTATTGGTATGGCTACTAATTAGTGAGAATAGTAACCTTGATCCCATCATGGGGAAACTTAAGGCATTGGTGAAGAGTAAATGGAACTCCATGTACTTCATTGATCCAAGGATGACCAAGAAGTATGTTATCAAGAAATCAAAAATATGGAATAATGTGTGATGAGAAATAGACCCAACCATACTGGTAACCAAATTGTAACAGATGACTCCCTCTTGATGTTTTCTTAAGCCTTGATTGTAATATTTTTTGGTTGAGTGTTCTTATCCATGTAACCCAATCATCAAACCAATTTAAGAGATATGATGTTTAACCCTGAACCATTTTCAATAAGAAACTACTTATCTTGTGATCCATAATGATTGTCTCAATGTATAATGGGTTATTATGGCTCAGGCCGAGGGTAAACATGTCCTTTTAATTAATTGTGATTTGTTAAAATGAAGACAAATGTCCAACTAGGTTCTAGAACTGATCAAGGTTTATATCATTAGGCACAATACAATCTTATAAAGTTTGTTGAAAATGGTTCTATGAACATCAAATGTTCACAAGAGTTATAATATAAAAATTTGTGTAGGGGTTTTATCTAATTGATCCATTAAACTATAAGGCCTTCAAATTATGGCTTGAACTAGTTTAGTCTTTGTTGGGACAATATTTGGATTTGGAACCATTGGCACAATGTTCTCATTGGGTTTATGCAAATAAGTGGGTGAAAGGACCTGGATGGTAACTCACAGGTGTCTAATTACAACTACACAACCTAGAGGTGGAAAGAGTCATTAAAATTATAAGAGTGAGGCAAAGGGCCCTGGATGGTGATTCACAGGTGATTAACTCTATTGCTATAATTTTGGGTCAATGAGGAGCCTTTATAATTATAAAAATGGTACTATTGTTTAGGATTAGTAACCCATGCAAATAGATTTTCAACATGATGATGTGAACCTGACATGGTATTACTAGGGGAAGAGGGTGTTTAACCTATAATGATGGGTCTCGTGTTGTGAGGAACATGAGAGTGGCCATGCAGTGTTAAAGTAACAATGGTAATGTGGGTTGAAAAAATGCATCCCATAGTGTTATTGTATTCATAAGGTGCATTGTTATAAGCCACATTATTAGTGTGTCCATTATGATATCTACTATGCTCATTATGATTATGACATTGTTGTTAGTTTTAATTTTTCCTCTATCATTGATTGTGACCATTTTGATTATTTTTTGTTGGTGGTGGATCATGTCAAGGAAAGGGGTCTTTGTAGATTCTCATATCCTAGTTTATGTCCTGATTAGGGGCCAACTTAATTTCTAGTTTGCCACTTTCAATAAAATCCTCAATAATATGTCTCAATTGAACACAATGATATGCACCATGACTAGCAACATGATGAAAGTTACACAATTTGTTCTCTTTGTACTAGTCTGGTTTTAGATGATCTTGAGAAAATAGCCTTGATACTAGTCATATAATTAAATTAGTGACAATGAGCTTTTGTAACACTATTTCAACTGATTCTCCTAACTTGCTAAAGACTCTAAAATTGTTATGAAATATCCTTATTAGAGGTTATCTTTTAAAAGTAGGTAGTGTGTTTGAGGGAGTTAATTGTATATTTGGAGGAGGCATAGCATGTACCATTTGTACATGTCTTGGTTTTATTACCCCATTTCTAACCATGTTATTATTTTTGTTAAATCTCTTAGGCTTATCCTAAAAAACTATTTGAGCCAGTGATTTAGTCTGATTAGACACTTGACCTTAGACAAAAATATTAACAAGGCTTCTAACAATAAGAGCCTTCTCAATTTGCACTCCTTTGTCAATAATTTATTCAAATGAGTTAGCACAAGCTAGTTGTTGATTATGCACAACTTCAAGAAACAAATTCTATGCAAAGATATCAACCAACTATTTGTCTAAAAAAATATGTTGAAAGTGACATGTCAATGCTCTCCACCTTTGTAGATATGCAACAAAACATTCACCATCACGTTGCTTGGCTTTACATAAGTAAATAGTGGTTAATTCATGTTCTATGTTATATGAGAAATGGTTAACAAACTTTTTTGATAAGTCATTCCAAAATTTAACTGATCCCTTGGGTAGTTTAAGTAACCAATCAAGAGTTTGTCCCACTAAACTTCATGAAAATAGTGGTAGTAATTACTTGCTACTATAAGTAACCTCTTGACACAAGATGAATAATGCTTGTATGTGTTCACATGATTGTCCTTTCCCTTTGTATCTGTCAAATTTAGGTGCCTCAAAAGGATGTGGAAAGGGGTTTTGGAGAATAGATAAGTCAAATTAATATGGGCATGTCTCATTAAATTTTTACTTTTTGGCTATATTATTCATCTCTAATCTTTGGAAATTTTCCTATATAGAATTCTATTCTTGCATGTTTGGTGCATTTGTAGATTGGATAAGATGTGATTGGGGTGGAATGTGCCCCTAGTTTCATTGTTATTGGGGTGTAATGTGCCCATGGTTTTGTTGTTATTGGGGTGGAATGTGCACTTGATTTTGTTTATATTAGAGTGGAATGTGCCCCTAGTTTTGTTGTTGTTGGGGTGGAATGTGCCCCTAGTTTTATTGTTATTGGGGTGGAATGTGCCCCTAGTTTTATTGCTATTGAAGTGGATTGTGCCCTTGGTTTCATTGCTATTGGGGTGGAATGTGTCCCTTCTTTTGTGTGAATCTATAGGAAGCATATACCTTTCGATCCATGATTTGGTTCTGATTTACTACTTATGTTGAGAACATAGGCTGTTGATTCTTGAATTTTAAAACATTCCCTGAATTTAGCTATTTTACACTTTGTTGATTTTGAATTTTTTTATATTTATTTACCAATCTTTGGGTTGTTTGAAAAGAACTAGCCAAATTGTCTTAGGGATTTCCTGAATTTAAACTGAATGTTTGGGTTTCTGAGTATGTAAATTAATAAGAGGTTCTTGGTGATTGGAGAATGTATGTTCTGTATCAAATAGAATAATTTATAAGGACTCTTCTGACTTTAACTATTTGTTTAGATTACCTCAGTCTACTATTATAATGTCCTCATTTAATATTTATTTCATACTTTCAACCAAATTTCCTTTTTCTTTTGAAATATTATTGTGAATTGAAGTGGCAACTAGGGAGTCAGTTAAGTCTGCGACAAGTTGATCTGCATATCATTGACGTATTATTTTGATCTTAGCTAGAAGATATAGATTTATGGGTTTTAACTGTATTTGTATTTACTTTCCTTTTTTAGAGGAAGAAGGTATGTTCATTTGTGCAAAATCTTTCTCGTCTCATCATTGTTCTCCTTCTCTAACTAAGGTATGCAATTGTTCTGTAGGAAAATTAGAAGGTAGTCTAGAACCTGATTCTATCAATCTAAGAAGGGATTCATCTTAATAATTTTAGGGTTGATATTCATTGTAATCATATTTGGATCCTAATATTGTGGGGATATCATTAAAAACAATTGGGTTATCTTGACCATCATAAAATTGCTCATCCTCATAACTAGAGCCATAAGAGGCCCCATTACGAGTGAACCTTTGAGTCATGTCTAAAAAGAGCCACTCTGTATGTTTGACTAACTTTGGACTAATGTTTGGAAACCAATCAAATTATCCTTTGGCCCTCTTTCAAATAAATAACCAAGGTAGAAATGAGACTATAAGGGAGGGTGGTTTGAAACCACAAATAATTTACAAGATTTGGTTCACGAGTTTACTCAACATTTGGTAATGTTGAAATCATATAGATTGGAAGAGAGTAAAGTAACTCAAAGACCCAATGTGAAAACTAGTACACTAAAGCTTAGATCTATGTGATACACCCACATTGTAAAATCTAGCTTCAACATTGACAAGTTGACCCTAGAAGTTTAGAGGAAAGCTATCTAGATTATGAAGAAGACAAAATGAACTAAGCAACTCAAAATGTAAAACCATACACAAATCAATAAGTATAAAGATAAGACCAAATAGGTAGCATAATGTCACCACATGATTCTAGTAGGATAAAATATGTTCTAGGACCCAAAGTGTGAGTGATACTCAAGATGACTTGAGTCCACCAAGATGATAATGTGATTTTGAGTCTCAAAAAATGACCTTCAATCCAAATGGCAAATTGAACCTAAGTTTAAATAAGATTAGTACAAAAATGGTGAACCCACTTTGACACACCAAACCTTAGAAATTAGAAATGTTCGATTTCAACTATAGATTATAAATGAAGGATTTAAAAAAAATTGGGTAAAAGATCTAGACTCAATTGGGCAGCATGATTGCATTAAAGTAGATGACATGACACAAATATTATGATAACAATTTGAATAAGGAAAAGATGAATTTTCCATTTGGATAATGTAACACCTACCTTTCTCAATAAAATTGAGGATAATGTGTTTTGGTTAGTTCATTAAGTTAACAAGCAGTTTTAGACATAAATCAAGACCAAGTAAGCCAATGACAAAAAATAAATGTCTTAAGTCTAAACTAGCAAGGTATGGAAAACTAGGGTCTACTAAACTATAAAGGTTTCAATCATTCTAGGGGAATAAATTGCACAATGACTTTCACATCAAATTATACAAAAAATAAGCATAGAAATTAGTTGACCATGGCATTAGCTATTTGTAAAAAAGTTTACTCTTTTTTATAAAAACTACATCCTATTGTTTGCTCAGTGTAGTGTGATGTCTAAATGCAGATACATCCCATGTGAAACTCCAAAAGAGTCAAATGAAGTCAATCTTGGGTCAAAGCTTCCCTAAAGAACTTGTGAGAGGTAATGACATCCCCCTCACAAGCCAATTTTGCATAAAAATAAAGAAAGCATGAAATAGAAAGACTTTAGGGTCATTTTCAAGGTCATCCAAACTTTGATGAGTATTTAGGGAGTGATTTAGATGAATTTCCTTCTAAGCCTTTGACTAGGCTATTTTTTATAAGAATGATGATTTTGATTCGAAGGGTTCCATAAGGGGACAAATTTTCCAAGAACATGTCCTTGAAGTGATGTATTTGTACTTAGTGTTTTGGTAAATTTAGATGTCCTTGAAGTGATGGATTTGTACTTGGAGGTTTGAAAAGCATGAATGCTAGTTGGAGTTCAAGAACATGTCTCTTTACTATAAAACCTTACATTTTAGAACCTGTTACAATAATTTGTGCCAAAGATTAGTCTTAAAAGTTTCATCGATGTTATCTAGGTGAAACTAGAGGGATTAAACTTGCACATGAGGTTTATTACGGATTTTTTAATGACTTATGACTTTTTTACACATGCCTAAAGATAGGCTTAAAACTACATTTTCTTGTATTGGGAAGGGTATTATTGAGCCTAGAATGAGTGGTGAGTCTCTTGATCAAGCATGATCAAAGGAAAAGAACCTATTTTTATATGTTATCCACAACTTTGGACAAGTTTGTAGTGCCATTTTTAATCCATGAAACATTGGAGGTGGATTTCTCCAGCTGCCACTTCAACTTTGACAACATTTGTTGTCATTATTTCCATGCTCTTGAACAATAGCAAAATCATGCATCTAGGTTGGTTTAGAGGTTAAGGTCATGGGAGTGAATGTATATTTCCTTTCTATATGTGTTTAAAGTTATGTAATTTTACTTGGAGGTATAAAATGTGGAAATATTAGTTGGAGGATAAAAACTTTTCTCTTCACTACAAAAATGTTACATTTTAGGACCCGTTACTATGTCCTATGCAACATATTAGTCTTAAAGGTTCCATAAATGTGATTCATGGTGATATTATATGTATTTTAAATGAGAATTAGGGTTCTTTAGTTTTATTACAATGAATTATGGTTTTTGTATTATGTACGCCTAAATTTAGGTTAAAAATTTCATTTTTCTTATATTGGGAAGGGTGTTCTTAAGACTAGAATGGGTGGTGGGTCTCTAAAATTAGCATGATCATAGGCCAAATAACTAATAATGTATGTTATATACTAACCTTATATATTTTAAATGACATTTTTATACCAAAAAACTCTGGAGTTAGAGTTATCTAACTACTACTTCAATTTTGACAACATTTATTGTCAGTGTTTCCACACTCCTAAATAATAGTGAAAACATGCATCCAGGTGGGTTCAGAGGTCATATTTATGGAAGGATGTGTCATTTTAATTTTTATATATATTTAAAGTGAAGTATTTTCACTTGGAGGTCCTGAAGGCATAAACATCAGTTGGAGTTCAAGAACTTGTATCTTCACTGTATAAAGTTGCATTTTAAGACCCATTACTACAATGTATACCATGGATCTATCTTAAAGATTACATAAACATGATATAGCATGAAATTATAAGGTTTAAAAATTCACTTAAGGGTTATTTTATTTTATGACAATGACTTACAATTTATATTTTAAGCATGCCTAAAGTAAGGCTAAAAATAGATTTTTTTTGTATTGGGAAGGGAGTTCTTGAGGCTAAAATGGGTGGTGGGTGTCTTGATCAGAAATTATTAAAAGAAAATAACTTGGTCTTAGACATTATCCACAAACCTATATATGTTGGAATCACATTTTATGTCCATGAATCACTAGATGTGGATTTATCCAACTGTCCTTTCAACTTAGACAATATTTGTTTTCACTATTTTCCTACTCCTGAATAGAAGTGAAAACACATATTTGAATGGGTTTTGAGGTTTAAGTCATGGGATAACATGTCACTTATCTAGACATATTTAAATTAATAGGTTTTTACTTAGATTTTTTGAAGGCATGAATTCTAAGCGAAGCTCAATAATTTGTCTCTTCACTACAAAAATGTTGCATTTCAAGACTGGTTACTACAACTTGTGCCATGGATTAGTATTGAAGGATACATTGATGTGTGTTTGGGTGATATTAAAATTATTTGATACAAACTAAATATTTAATTTGGTTCATGAAAATAACTTATTGTTTATTTTTATGCACACCTAAGTTTAGGCTTAAAAACTACATTTTTCTTATATTAAGAAGGGTGTTATTGATACCAAAATGAGTGGTGGGTCTCTTGAATAGGTATGATGGGAGGATAATAACCTATTTATATATGTTATTCACCACCCTAGACATGTTATAAGTTTTATTTTCCATCCATAAAGCATCAAAAGTGGATTTTTCTAACTGCCATTTTAAGTTTGACAACATTTGTTGTCAGTGTTTCTGCGTTGTTAAATAGTGGGTAAATATATGATGAGAAGAGAATAAATGTCCAAGTGTATTGGAGAGGGAGAGAAAAAATATTTTGAATTGAAAAAAAATAGATATAACCATTAAAATATTCTAAATCCTTAAGATACATGAGAATTAAAATTTTGCACTGCTTCAAAGGACCAAAGAAGAGTCTCTAAAAGAAGGGAAACAACTCTATGGAGAATGAGATAGAACAACATCAATTCGTGATTACATGGTGAAGGTAATTTGAATCCAAGAAGTGGACAACCTTTCAATAAATGTGGATGCATCAAACAAGTAAAATGTATAATGACATCAATAGAAGGCATGCAAGAGATGATTAGTACATTATTTATTTCAATTATACTTATAATATAAATGTGGTATGACTATAAATTCAACAAATATAAAATCCCAAAAGATATTAAACTGGAATAGTAAGGTTATTCACATTGTAATAGTGATAAAGGGTGTGTTCCAGATGGTTTATCCCAATCATGAGAGGCACTTCATAGTAATATCTAAATATATCTCAAACACTATACTATATTCTCCCATATAGTTTTAATTGCAACATATATTGAAAGGTTGTAATTCAATTTTAATTAATTACATGAAATAAGTATTAAATATGATCATATATAAATAGGGCTATACAATGATCAAATTTAGTTTTACAATAATAATGTGAGCCAAATTATACATGAAAATACTATGCTCATATATATGTTGCTCAGTTTTCATGAATAATATATCAAAATTTCTCTCTGTGCAATTTGTTTATTGGTCTCTCTAATCTGCCAATAAAAATATGATCATCACAAAATGTAAACACAAACACACACACACACACACACACACACACACACACACACACACACACACATGTATATGTATATGTATATGTGTAATTTCATGTATAATTTGGCTCACATTATTATTTTAAAACTAAATTTGATCATTATATATCCCTATTTATAGATGATCATATTTAATATTTATTTCAAGTAATTAATTAAAACTTGTGCCATGGATTAGTATTGAAGGATACATTGATGTGTGTTTGGGTGAAATTATAATTATTTGATACAAACTCAATATTTAATTTGGTTCATGACAATAACTTATTTGTTTATATTTTATGCACGCCTGAGTTCAGGGTAAAAAACAACATTTTTCTTGTATTAAGAAGGGTGTTATTGATACCAAAATGGGTGGTGGATCTCTTGAATAGGTATGATGGGAGGCTAATAACCTAGTCATATATGTTATTCACCACCCTAGACATGTTATAAGTTCTAGTTTCCATCCATTATAATATTTTCTCCCATATAGTTTTAATCGTAACACATATTGAAAGGTTGTATGTCAATTGTAATTAATTACATGAGATAAATATTAAATATGATCATATATAAATAGGGCCATACAATGATCAATTTTTTTTTTAAAATAATAATGTGAGCTAAATTATACATGAAACTATGCTCATATATATGTTGCTCAGTTTACATGAATAATATATCAAAGTTTCTCTCTATGCAATCTACTTATTGGTCTCTCCAATCTACCAATAAATATATGATCATCATAAAATGTAAACACACACACACACACACACACACACACACACACACACACACACACACACACACACACACACACACATTTATATGTATGTATGTATGTATGTATGTGTTATATATATATATATATATATATATATATATATATATATATATATATATATATATATATATATATATATATATATATATATATATATATATATATATAGACACACACACACACACACACACACACACACAAGAAATACATCCATAAACAATAATAACATAATAGGATGTCGGGTGAATGCCATATAGGCATACATTGCTAATAATATATATATTTCCATATATGTATGTACACAAAATTACATCATCTAAAAACTGAATATAGCATCCGGTGAATGTCATATACACATAAAATGCCAAAAACATGTATATTGCCATATTGGAATACAAAATAAGTAGATCGTCTGCAACATCATAATCATCAAAGAGTCTCCCTCTCTTTTCCTAATTCAAATAAGACTATACCTGGGATGCCCTGCTCATAGATGGAGATCCCTTAGATGTGTTGGATTCCTCTAAGATCAAACTGCATGTCCTTCTATGCTCATATCTCACCGATAGCTAAACCCATTAAAATTCAGATATTATTATAAAATTTACATACTATACATGCAACCAAGTTCAAAAATTAGTTTTAAACTATAATAAAAAAAAATTAACATGCACTTATGCAATCTTGTGGTCACAATCAATTTACATCTGATACTTAAAAGGGTTAATGACAGGTCGAGGTACATGAATAAGCATGTGAAATGGGGATAAAATAAAAGAATCTACTCAGTTAATTATCTTAATGGGATGATCATATGTCATTGGATAACCATACACACAATATATTCATATAAGCGATACTTGCTTAACTATCTAGTAGAATTATTAAAATAAAACTATATTTATAATTTAAAAATACAAGTTACAATTTACCCAAATTAATGCCTATGTAGATGACATTGTAGTAGTAATGCATGTGTCTATATCATCTCCTAGAGATGGAGTCTTGACCTTTGTAGTCAATTGAACAAACAACCTCATTTAGTTTTCTAAAGAATATTGAGTATATATTACAAATTTATCTCCTTTATTAAACCTAGAATTAGTTAAAGTAAATTTCAAAACCCTTTTCTTTTTTCTATATACAAATAACAAACTAACAAGAAAATTAGCTAAAAAATAATTTGGGATTATGTAAGACATAATCCTTATATGAATTTTCACTTGCATGATCAAATGGAAATGATGTAATTTGAGGAATTGAGATAATAATTTTACCTAGACACTTCAATTCAAATCTTATACTTAAAATTTTATTACTCTTAACATCTAAAACTCTACTCACTTTCTTGAATTATTCCGTATCATATATACATTCATTATGCAATTGTGCATTTCTAAGAATCATTATCTCAAGTTAGTACCTTATTGATATGTAATTAGACACATAAAGAGAATAAAAGTATGAAAAAGAGAGGCAAAAAATCAAGGGAAAATGGTTAATGGGACCTAGAATATAATAGACCAAGATCATACTATTTAATCATAGTGTACTTGAATTTTGAGATCCTTGATAGATGAATTTAACATAATAAATTGTAGACATGATTCACATAAGGGAAATAACTTAAGGATTTAGAAGATAATTAGTGGTAATATAAATAGCAATGAAATTTTTGAGTGCTTAAGAAATACTATGAAGAAGAGATGATAGCCAAATTTTTTGAAACATTTAAATAAGTTTGAGACTTGAAGGAACACCACAAATATGAAATTAGAAAAAATAGGAGGAAGAATATATATTTTAAAAAACACTAGGAGAAATACATCATTAGATATTTAAGGAGACTCTATATAAGGTTGATCATTATTAAAAACATTCAAAGATCCATTATCCAACCTATAAGGCATATTGTTAGTTAGGGGTTCTTAGGTTGGGTATTTTCTCTCTATATATTTCAACACATTTTGAACATGTATGATTGTTAGTCTATATATATATATATATATATATATATATATATAGACACACACACACACACACACACACACACACACACACACACACACATTGAGTATAATATTAACTCAAAACTACCTCTATATATGTGAATATTGGCCTAATAACATCAATGTATGCACTAATAGATGGCATAAAACTAGCAATGTATATGTAAACATAGACTCACCTAAAAATGTAGTAGTGGAACATGAAGATGATGGAATTGTCTCTTCTTAATACATAGAAAATTACATATATATTATTTAATTTCTCTGTAAATTAATGTTTATCTTTTAAATATAAATATAACTAAAATTTAACATGTCAAATATGAAAGATACCTACATATGTGTCATGATCGATGTGTGTACACAAAATGTACATGCTAAACACTCAACACTCATAATTTTATTATATAAGACCTTAGAAGCACCACCATAGTCATCATAAGTTTTAGTGCATATAACACCACTATATCTATAATGGTGAGGTTAGGTATGCATATTGGGTGGAATATCTCTACCATCAGTATTAGAAAGCCTACCTGTATGATGAATGAGTGTGTCAATAAGCATACTAAGCACATGTAAAGTATCAATCTCCAAAACCTCATTCACCATAGAGTGGATATCAAGATGAAGTGGATTTTAGTTATGGACCCTTACAAATTGATCAAGCACATAACATGCACCCAGTCTATCCTATGTAGAGCCTTTCCCTGAGCCCTAAAACTTTAATTAATCAAAATAGTTAGAAATATTATTAAAGACAAACTCAAAGTAGAGATTCCTCAAAAAATACAATGGGACCTTATGACCTTTTGTAGGTCAGTAATCAAACACCATCCATAGTCAGTCGTAAAAATATTTTCTAATCAAATTGTGTTGGCATATATGGACCAAGAAGCATTTTATGGATAGTATAAAGGGTGCATTCATTAATAGATCATTGAATAATGCAAAAATTACGTCTTATGATATTTTTTTGTCCTTCACATCAATTTTTGATAATGTTTTAACGTATTAATCCCTACATCTATCAATTTAAATAATTATCAAGTCAACTTGACTCAATACTAACTCTAAAGTATTAGCCAAATAGGTACCAAATAGTAAACCCTACATTTATCCTTATATGATTCCCATATATAAATTTGACTCATTATCAAGTCATCTTGACTCAATACTAATTCTAGGGTATTGGCCAAATATGTGTGGTGGGTCTTGGTTGAAGTGGGGTCCTTCACTATCCTAAATTTTTATTTTATATTCCTCTATGTGTGCAACCAAATCCTCTTAACTACCTGAAAGGTCTTGTGGAACTGCAGGAGGGTTAGGTAAAGGGTTAGGAGGAGGTTTAGTAGGTTATCTTCTTGTAGTTAAATGATATATTAAAAAATGCATTTTAATAAAAAATAATGTGAATAAAAAAATTGTTAAAATATATTGCTAATAGGTTTGGTTTTTGATTGCTTACATATCCTCCACAATGGCATTGTTGATTGATTGAGGTAATGTGTGATTGTAGCTTGTTTTCTCCTCTAATAAGAATGTATTCATGGTTTAGCTAGATTAGGGTAGAGCATAAAAAAAGATGAGTGAGAATGACAAAAAACATAGGTTTGGGTCATTTTATATTTTTATTTCTATGTTGGCCTAACACCTACACATTGTTATGTGTATACATTATGGCTCAAAATTTCTGAGCATAAATTGACATAATGTATATGCATTAGGGGTAATGTCCATAAAATTATTCCTCAAGTTCATACACTTACACAAAATTGTTGATAATAGAGAAAATGATCATGAATTGTTACAAACTAATGTAATGATTATAAATATTTGAAGCATGGTTAATATTGTGATTGATTTTATTCACAATTGTGTATGGTCCAATTTTCTTGTACTTAAACGTTTTCTATGTATTCAAATGGAAATAATTATGTATTCCAATTGGGTCTTTAAGAGACAATATTATAAGATAATTGAACAATCATGGTTTGGCTAGATATTTTGGTAAGAAAAAGATAATAGTTTTGGTGGAGCAGAAATATTTCTAGCCAAATATGAAGTGAGATGTGATAAGATATGTTTTAAGGTGTAGGATTTGTCAAGTGGAAAAAGCACATGCATAAAATTTAGGGATATACATGATGTTACTAGTTCTAAGAGGACCATAGATAGGTTTAAGTATATATTTTGTGTTGGGATTACCAAACACATAGAGGTAATAATTCAATTTTTGTTGTTGTAGACATATGTTTTAAGATGGCTCATTTTATTGCATATAAGAAAGTCAATGATTCCACTAGAGTTGTAGAACTATTTTTGTAAAGATATTGGGAGATTTCATGGTGTTCCAAAACAATTATATCAGATAGGGACACTAAATATCAAAGTCATTTTTGGAGGACTTTATGGAGGAATATGGGAACTAAACTACAATTCAAAGTGCATAATACCCATAATTAGATGGATATATAGAAGTTGTAAATAGGAGCTTGGAAAATTTATTGAGATGCATAGTTGGAGATAAACCTAAGCAATAGGACTTGGATTTATCACAAGCTAAGTTTACATATAATAGTTTAATGAACATATCGACAAAAAAATCAAAATTTTAGATTGGTTATGGGAGAAATCCTATCAGTTTTTTTGATTTAGTACAATTACCAATTACATTACAAGTTAGTAATGATGCAAAACATATATAAAAGTTACAAGAATAAGTAAGAAGAAAGGTGAAAAAAAGTAATGAGAAGTATAAAGTAGAAACATGTATTAAAGAAAGATAACAAATATTTGCATAAGGAGATTTAGTAATGGTTTACTTGAGGAAAGAGAAATTTATGAAAGGTACATGCAAATTCTTTTATTTTCATAGAATTTATTATTGTTGCAATAATACTACTAAAATTCATAATGAACTTCTTATAAAAGGTTGCTAAACCATGAAAAATTACAATGTCTATGATGCTATTGAGATAGTCCACTAAACAAGTGCCTTTACATTTTATTCATCCATTCTTACACCATCTGCTAAAACTAAAAATCTCAAAAATACCAAACTATTCTGTATAACCCCTCACTTCTTCAAATTCACACAAAGCTTTTCTTTTCTTAACAATTATAATATCATTCTCAAATGTTGTAAGTGATCCTTTTTAGACTTAGTGAATATTAAAATATAATCAAAATAAACCACCACAAACTTACCACTATATTCTCATAGCACTATGTTCATCACCCTCATTAATGTGTTGGGTGCATAAGAAAATCTTAATTGCATCACCATCCACTCATATAAACCATATCTATTCTTGAATACTATTTTGTATTCATCTCCTTGATGAATCCATTCTGATAGTATCCACTCCTTAGATCAATCTTGGTAAAATATTTTGCTCCTGGAAGAACATATACCATATCATCTAAACAAGGTATAAAAAACCTATACTTGATTGTAGTTTTATTGATTTCTATACTATCCACACACATCACCCCCGCTCCCCCGCACCCCCCCACCCCCGCCCCGCCCCCTGTCCCCCGATATTTATTTAGAATTATAAATTTTGGTGATGCATATGGACTCATGATCTCCATTATTTCACCTTCCCTCACGAATTCAGTAACATATTTATTTAATTGTGTATGTTTTATTGGACTCATCCTATAAGCTACTTGATTGGGTAGAGTTGATCCTAGAATCAAATCAAATATAATGTTGAATATATATATTTGGTGGTAAACCATATGATAACTCATAAAGTATAACATTTGCATGTTATTTCAATAATAGAACTACTTCTGTTGGTACTTGTGTCACTTTTATATTTTCTTTCTTCACTACTAAAACATAACAACAATATGTCATCTTCATGTCTTTGATAAATTATTTTTCATTAAACATGTTTTTATCTTACCATTTTTATTTAAGAGGTAAAAAACTACATTCATACCACCTTTATAGAAATTATATGTTTTTTTTGCTCTATCATAAATTTTTTTCTATCAAAGTGTCATAGCATTCCCAATAACAACACACCATATTTCATCCTTGTAATTTTTACCGATAGAAAATTTGATTAAGCAGCTTTTATATAATATAACTTCATTCTCTTTCTCAAACCATAAAATTCATTAAGGATTATGATTAAGGATTGTTCTTCTAATCATGAGAATTTATCCAATATTTGTTGTTGCAGCTTCAGTATTTTGCTCTCACATTTCAGCTTCAACTAAGTTCACTCCTGAGTGATCCTCTTACCTCCTTTACTGATTTTGGTAGAATGGAAAATAAAATTATCTATGGCCTTCTTCTCCATATATGTACAAACATAAGACTTGCATTGATTTGGAAACCATCCTCTACTGCCACCATAGCTTTGTTCTCTCTGAAATCCTCTTCTTCTTTGCTAAATTGAAACACTTCCCTATTATCTTCTTGTCTTTCTCCACCACATAATGATTCTCCTTTAGTGATGTTAAACCCACCCTTATTTTTATTAAATCCATCTCATGCCCCTATTAGAGGGGATTGTCCTCTTCTTGACCCAGTAGATGTTCTTTTGAAATTTTGTTTGTTCTATTTTGCTTCTGCATTCAAAGCTAATTGATAAGCTTCCTCCATGAAAAACATTCTATGCTTGCTTAATTCAACTTGAAAGGAAATTTAGTCACACTATGAAGAAAATATTAAAAAAGTGACATTTTTTTTGACATTTTTTCTCAAATTTACTAGTAGCATAATCACTTATAGTTATTTTCACATTATAAATAAATAAACATTATTGATATATTTTTATTTAAAAGAATAAAAAACTACAAACTTGACTTCTAAATCGTGATTTTATATTAAAAAATATTATAATATATATAATATATTTAATTATTCATCTTTATCTTACAATTATTCTCAATCTTTTCTTATAATTATTCTCAATAGAAATTAAATATATAATACTTTTTTCCTACCTTCATGATTACAAATTATTATAAATATTTATAAACACACAACACTTAGATTTTTTTGGCTATTTAGACAACAAATTAAACATAAATAATATTTTAATAAAATTAGATTCTCAACCATGAGATTTGCTGCTGTCTTTAAGATAAATCTATTATTATTATTATTATTATTATTATTATTATTATAAACCAAGGAAGAAGTTATAACCAAACTTCTCACGGGAAAATGTATTTTTATATTGAATAAAAAAAATATTTGGGGTCCTCAAAAATATATAATAAAAGGCATCCATTTATGTACAGGGGAGAGTTTTCCAAATGTTTTATACTTTTTTTTTACTATTTTGGAAGGTCATTTTTTATATGTCGGATCTGGGATAACTTGACAGTTTGATGGTAGACCCAAATTCGACCTTATACTGCCTTTACAAATTTTTATTATTCCACCAAAATCACCGGTTCTTAGAATGCAGCCTATGGTCAATGCACGTTCTTTAAAACCTAATATTCTATCTTATATCGACCTTTCGAATTCTACAATTCAAAAATTCAGGTGCTCTGGATAATGGGGCAGCGAACCTCATGTCTGCCATGTTGGTATTAATTATGTAATGTAGAAAAAAAAACATGTACCCATGCAAGGAAAACCGGTTTTGCTTTCTGTGTTCCACAAACTAGTGGTATTTGGAGTAGTCATTATATGTAGAGTTTCGTAATCCTCTTAACGATCATGGTGCGAGAAAAGTCTGAAGTAGAAGATAGGACGTGATGTTGGTTCGTCTCAACCAGATTTAATGATGATAATTTTCAGTTTTATAAGGTTGAGCCGAACCAATATTACTTCGTCTCTAATAATTCTTATTTCTGTTTTAGGATTGGTTTCTTTAGAGTAATAATGATATAATTTTTTCATCTCTTACAAATCATTTATATCAGATATTTCTAATCTCATATGGATTCATCTTCAAGAAAATGTCAGAAACTGAAGTTAACAGGGGATAATTTCTTCACTCTTCATGCATGCACAGCAGTTATCAAACAGTTAGACAAGCAGTTAGAGAAGCAGTTCAATTTCAGTTTGCATATAAAGACTATAATTAGTCTTCAGTTTGCTTTTCTAATTATTGTTTGTTTTCAAATATATTTAAGAGCTTCATGGGCATAGCTTTATAATTGCACAAGATCAAGGAGCAAGATCAAGAAGATCAAGAGATTCAAGAAAATTAATAAAATCTTGTTTTCAAGAATTGCAGTAGCAATCAATTTGAGTTCTTGTTTTCTATGTTATATGCTCTATTTTATGCTAATAAATTGGTATCAGAGCCCATGGAGAGAATCCTGGGAAGTTGCAAAAAAAATTTAGACCCTGTAGATCCACGCAGAAGAAGGTTTAGAGCCAGCTTAACACTCTGGCCTTGGAAGGTGAAGTGCTGCCAATGAATGCAGCCAGTGAAAGAACCTGCTGAGACAGGCAATTTGTGGGAGAAGTAGCAGTAGCTGCTAAGAGTTCAAAAAAGTGCATCCAAATAAGGAAAAGTGTCGCAGTCAACATTCTTCCGTAGAGCCATTTGAAAATGTAGCAGAAGGAAGAGCCAGCAATTTGGAGCACAACAGAAGAAGTGCAGGCAGATTGTAGGTGAAAGCGCATAGTCAGTTTTGGAGATAAGCACTCATGTAGAATGCAAAGTATCAGGCAGAGTCAGATTGCAGGTTTGAAGCCCCTGGTTGGTGGAAGCACACAACAGTCAACACACAGGAAGAGCCAACATAGTTAAGAAAAAAGACAAAACAGCAGAATCGCGCTGCTATCCAATGAAAGAAGCATCAGTTCATTGTAAGTGTAGGGTCATGGGGATGTCGTAGGCTGATAGCCAATAGATTCATCTGGTTAAGGAAAAGTGTAGCCAAAATAAGTTAGGTTGACAGCCAGCAAGCAGCCAACAAGGCACAGTCAATAGTTTACAAGTCAACTGGAGTTTCTACGTCATATGTTTCAAAAGATGAGCTCGATAGAGCTTATGTTACACATCGTGTGAAGCTGTGAAAGTGTGTGGGTTGAACAACGAGTGAAGCTGTCAAAGTGTTTGAAGATTAGGCTGATCATTAGAAAATCTAGACCAACGTGGAAAGAACCCAGCAGAGTCCTGGGAGGAAACCTGAGTAGTTAAGCATCAGGTGAAAGAAATGTAGGTAAGTGGGAAGCTTGTAGTTTTGGACATAAGCATGTCCATTGATAGCCTTTTGATAGGCTACTCCTTAGTCTTAAACACTGAGTGAATGCTCATTGAGCAATTGTATTTATTCATAGCCTCAATCTAGGCTATACCAAGGCGGTGTAATCCACATATAAGGTGATGTATTTCACAAGGTGGTGTATTTCACATGATTGGCAGATATATTCACAAAGGCATTAGCAAAGGAGACCTTTGATTATCTGAGACAAAATTTAGGCATTGTAAATGCTAAAGTAGTTAGTGGTAGAAATTAAGGGGGAGTGTTAGAAACTGAAGTTAACAAGAGATAATTTCTCCACTCCTCATGCATGCACAACAGTTATCAAATAGTTAGACAAGCAATTTAGTTTCAGTTTACATGTAAAGACTAAAATTATTCTTCAATTTGATTTTCTAGTTATTGTTTGTTTTCAAATCTATTTAAGAGCCTCATGGGCATAGCTTTGTAATTGCACAAGATCAAGAAGATCAAGAGATTCAAAAAAATTAATAAAATTCTTATTTTCCAAAATTACTATAGCAATCTGAGTTTTATCTTTTATTTATTCAAGAAGATTAATAAAAATATTGTTCCATGATTGTTGTAGCAATCTGAGTGTGTTTTTATATGTTTCTTTTATTTCCTTCAGAAAATGAAGAATGAAGCCACTGCCCAAGAAAAAAATTCTTCTTTATTCTCCATTATGAGTTACATTTTGATGTTCCATGTTTAATTAAGGCCTCGATGCTCAGGATCAAAGAGATCATTGACATCTTCCATGTTTTCCCCTAAATATTCCTTGCATTTTATCATTGTCGATCTTTTAGAGGAGGATCTGATCATGATGATGTTTACTATGATAATAAGCATGTTATTCCATGCATGTTAAATGGGCTTCTAATCAAACCAAATGTATTCCTTGTATATGGCAACCCAAAGAAGAATATGAAGTTATGGTTGCATCTAAGGTTTTCTTCATTGTCAGCTGTATTAGAGCGGTTGATTGTCTTATAAGGAAAAGGCTAATTGTTTTGCAAATTAGCATCCTGAAAATTTTCATATTTTTAAATTATTTATTTAACTTCCATATAAATCTTATATATATATATATATATATATATATATATATATATATATATATATATATATATATACATATATATATATATATAGACATACACACACACACACACACACACACACACACATATATATATATACATACATACATACATACATACATACATATATATATATATATATATATATATATATATATATATATATATATATATATATATATATATATATATATATACATATACATACATATACACATATATATATACATATATATATATATATATATATATATATATATATATATGTACATATATATATATATACACACACACACATATATATATATATATATATGTACATATATATATATATATATATACACATATATATATATATGTACATATATATATATACACACACACACACATATATATATATATATATGTATATATATATATATGTGTGTGTGTGTGTGTGTGTGTGTGTGTGTGTGTGTGTGTGTGTGTGTGTGTGTGTGTGTGTGCACATATATACATGAATGAAAATAAATTTGTAAAAAAATTAAAAATATTGAGTGTTAATTTGTAAAGATAGTTTGAAGAACAAGGATTTTTAACCTATTTTGAGGGATGGTGGGTTGTCTAATTCCATGGAGCAAATTTGGGGAAGTGACACTCAACTCTCAATCAACTTTGCTAAAGGTTGGAATCCCAAAACTGTGACTGAGGTGAGGGATGTTACAATTTTGTTACTAAATATTTGATTGCTCATGTCACTGGGATGAGTATAGGCAATAGGTAATATTTTAAGAACCAGAGAGAAAAGGCTAAGGAAATGCAGCAATTTCTGGAGTCTGGTAAAGAATTGATACCTTTCCAATGTGATTTTCTTCATAACCCCTTCCTTGTGCCTTAACATCAAGTGACAAAGCTTATTATGAAGTATTTAACACTTGAGGGGGGCGGGGGAAAGGGGGGTAGGGGGGGCGGTGGGTGGTGGGGCATGGGTGAGTGATGGCAGAGTTGTTTTCTCTTATAATTTTTCCTTGTTTAATCATTTCAAGCATAATGTTCCTATAAGTTTAACCTCTTTTTTTCTATCAATCTAATAATGTTCCTTGTTTTATAACCTAATACTATCATGTTTATTCATAATAATGTAAATATCACATTGATTTTCAAGTTAAATTTTATGACCACCTAATTATAAATTAGCACCCAAAAAATATGAAATATATCATTAAATAGTCAAACATTTAATTTACAAATATATGTAATAAATAAACTCATTTAATTCATTTTTATATATTTATAAACCCTTAAATTTAATCTAGAAATGGAAGACCTCTCATGAACATATATTTAAGTCCACCTCTACACTTTACCTTTTGAATACTAATTTTTTTATAGCCATGAACTAAGTCACAAAATTGTAGGCACTAAATGATAATAGATGGGAATGTAAATGAGGCTTTATTGAAGACAAAATAGTATACAAGAAAGGTAGATATATTTCATAAGAGATGCAAGGTTAAAAAAGGTAGGGATCTCTAAAAATATATGTTAAGTTTAATATTTATAATGTCTTTATGCCTATTTTTAAAAAGAAATGAACAATTAAAAAAAATGAAACAATTTATCTTGAAATCCAAAAATTTGTTGAAAATCCCTAATATATATTACATTGTTAAGTGTAATGATCTATTACACTAGGTTAATAATTAGCGTAGTGATTAGCACTTAGTTAGCACAATTTGTTATAGCACTAGTTTCATGTTTAATTGGTAGATTAGGTGGCATAGTGGTTATAGGTTTATGGTTCTATTACCCGATTTCTCTTTCTATATATATGCCTATGTTAATCAATAAAAATTATCAAAGCATTCAGTCTTTGTATTCCTTCAAAATTTATATGACAAGGCTTCTCTTAATAATTAGATAGATTTTTAATGATTTAAATCTCATTAAGAAACAAAAAACACAAATAATTTTTTTAAAAAAAACCTGAACTATTTAAATATTTGATAGATATTTTTATATTTTATAATATTTAAGCCCTTTAGAGCATTTTTTTCCTTGATTTTTTTTAATGCTCATAAATGGTTTTCAAAGTTATCAATTTGTAGGCATTTAATTAGTTTATTTCATGAGCTTTCCAATATAAATTGTGATTTCAAATTTAAAAATAGGTTTAAGGAGTTACAAAATTGAAAAAGTGATGTTTTGTTTTAAAAGTATACTAATATTTTTAGTATTATTACCAAAATAATTTCCCTATCTTCCACCTAGATCAATACATTTTTGAAAATGTGGTCTTAAATATTGAAAAATTAGTATGTGATAAACCTCTTACATTTGAGAGCATCCCCTTCAATTGTCATTTATGTCACAAAGACACAACTCAACACAATCATCTCTTTCCCTTTTGTGCCCCAACATGAAAAGTAATAATTTTGTTCTTCTTCATATGACAAGCATTTTTCCAAAAATTATTTGAAGCTATCATGATAAGTCTTTATTTGAAAGTGATGACCCATCAAATACGGTCTCCATTACTTCATGTCATGCATAATAGCCATCATCTCTTTCTCATATATTGGTTTAAGCCTATTTATTCCCTTAAGTTAGTGACTTTCAAATGCATTAAGTCTACCTTCTTACATGAGTATATCCCCCATTCCATATCCTAATGTGTGCTCCATAACAATTTTTTGTTTTAAAATTAGGAGTAGCCAAAATTAGTGTTGTGCACATAACCATTTTCAATTACTCAAATGCCTTGGTAGCTGAATCAGTCCAATGGAATGAGTATTTATTCAACAAATAGGTGAGTGGGGATGCAATGCTAACATAATTTTTGACAAACTTAGGATAGTAACTAGTTAGCCCAAAAAATCCATGAAGGTTCTTGAGGGTCTTGGGAACCTACCACTCCATCATTGCTTGTATTTTCTTGGGATCACCATTCACTCCTTTATGTGAAATAATATGACCCAAGTACTCCACCTCTTGGACACCAAAATAACAATTGGAAGGCTTGCCATAAAGTTGATGTTGTTCCATAACTAAAAGTATTTGTTTCACATGCTTCGAATGGTCTCCCCAATTTTTGCTGCAAATGAGGATATCATCAAAAAACACTAATACAAACTTTCCAGAAAAAGACCTTAAAAAAATTCATCAAAATATGAAATGTAGATGGTCCATTTATGTGGCCAAAAGGCATGACCATAAATTCAAAATGGTCTTCATGAGTTTTGAAATCTATTTTATGTATGTCCTCATTATGGATGTGAATCTGATGATATCCATTTCAAAAAACTAACTTGGTAAAATAAATAGCACCAATTCATCTAGAAAATCATAAATTATTGGAATAGGAAACTTATCTTTGATTGTGTATTTGTTTAGTTCTCTATAGTTTGGGTACATCCTCCAAATGTCATCCTTCTTTTGCACCATGACCACTAGGGATAAATATTCACTTTGACTATGTCAAATAATTCTCGCCTCTAATATCTCTTATACCATATTTTCAATTTTACTCTTTTAGGCATAGGGATACTTGTAGGGTCTGATATTGGGTGGTGTAAATCTTAAAATGAGTCTAATGGCATGATCATGTGCATGATTTGGAGGAAGTCCTTTTGGCAAGTCACTAAAAATAATATTATTGTCATCCAACACCTTTTGCAAATCATGATGTGTAGAATTCTTGGTTGGTTATGCCTCCATGAAAAATAAACGCACCACAAAACCTTCTACACCTTTTCTAAGAATCTTCATCATATGGTGGGAACTAACTAATTGTGGAGATTTAGCCCATAATCCATGCAATTTAAAAGTCTTTCCTTCTGGATGGAACCTCATTAATAATTCCTATAAATTCATCTCAATAGTGCCCAAAGTAGTAAGCCATTTCACTCCTAAACAATATTATCTCTTCTCGTGGTAATAAAAAACATAAGGGAATCTAAAAAATAGTCTCCCATAGAAATATTAATACTATGACATTTTATAGAATAGTTAACCATACCACCATCTCTACAATCATGACCTGAAAGTCTAGATAAGGGTAAATAAAACAAATTAAATGAGAAAAGAAATTACTATTAATGAAGTTATGTGTACTCCCAGAGTCAATTAACATAGTCACCTTCAGTTTATTTAAGAACCCCACCACCTTAATATTTTGAGGAGTATTAATGCCTAAAAGTGTAGGATAGGAAATATTTTGCTAAGAATCTTTAAATTCATCCTCAGGTTCTTCTAACCCTTCTCCTGAAGCCTTCTCATCTTCTTCCTTATTAGTGGCACCATCAATGTAAAACAACTTATTTTTAGTACATTGATGCCATTTGTTTCATTTTATATCAGAACCAAAACACAAACCTTTTGCATGTTTTTCTTCCACTTGTTGAGGTTGCAATCTGATAAGCTGATGTAATGATGGTGCTGGAAAGGTGCATTGACAAACATTGGTGGAAGGTATTTATTTGATCATCCCTTTTTATCAACCATGTGTGCCTTTGGTATGGCCTCAAATATAGTATTGGGATGAAACATGTGAACCTATAATTGGATGTTATCTTTGAGGCCACCCAAAAATAGGTCAGTTAGATTTTCCTCAGTAATGTCTACCACACATAAGGAGATATTCTAAAATTGATGAATGCAGTCCTTGATAGTCCCAGTTTAGTAAAAAATAGCTAGCTAACTAAAGTAATTTTTAGAGACATTATTATGATAGTGGATCTATAACTCCTAATAAAATACTGACCATGAAACTAGGACACCTTTATTTTTATTTTGAGCACACAACCAATAATATCAAATGAATGGCTTAGGTTCCATATTGAGAGAGAGTCCATAACCACTTTTTAAAAACATATAATTTGATGTAGATCAAATAAATTTTCCATTTGAGTGATCCAAGTGAGTGGATCATTACCATCAAAATTGTGTAGGTCCATTTTTGGCAACTTTAGCTCAGGGACGTAATTGGTATTGGTATTGTGTAGAGTAGGAAAACCAAACTAAAGTGGTGGAAGATTATTTTGTAGTGGCTATGCTGACAAGTTGGATAATTACCCAAATATTTGTTTTAATTGATCTTTCACACTATCCAAATCCCCTTTCAAACCTATAATGTCCCCTTGAACCATATTAAAATCATCTTTTTTCACCATGCCCTACAACTTTGAATTAAGTTGATAAACTACGTCTAAAATAGATGGATCAAAAATTTTAGATTCCATGTCATCCTTGTGATGACTTTTTGGATTTTCTTTCCCTTCCCTACATCCACAAGCATTTATAATAGCCATGCATAAATGCTAAGAGGGTTTTAGCCCTGAAAAAATGTACTAGTGTAACACACCATTGGGATCATCTCATCGAGATGAATCAAAAAACTACTATTGTGCACAAGGGTGAAAAAATTTTACCAAAAAAGTGTACCAGCAGAATATACCATTGTAATTGTCTTACAGAAATGAAACCAATGACTACTAATTTGCACAAGGTAAAAGAATTTTTAGACTTTTTTTTAACTAAAAAGAATGTCTTTTCTTTTTTGTAAAAAAAAACTCAAGGAAAAAATTGTGGTGATGAAAAAAATTAATTCATCATGTATCGTAAGTTATGTTTTTTTTGTTCTTCTAGTGCTCAACACACTAGATCCAAAAAAAATGCACTATATAAAAAATCGATGCTCTGATACCATTTGTAAGGAAATTACTTAGATGATTCATAAGAGTAGAATTATAAATGGAAAAATGAAGAACAAAATACTTGAATATTATGACTGAGCCAGTTCAAGGGGGAAACATCCCCAATAATGTAATAAGAATAAATTTCATAATATGATGATAAAATATGAACCACTACTTCCTATATATACTCTACTCAGACAGACTTATTTCATAATCTGATCATACTAAGAACATCAAGAAATTAAATAAGCTAATATGAAGATGTGTAAGCCATAAGTTAGGCACATATATCCTTAGACACACTATAGGCTAAGGGCATAGTAGAAAATATCAAAAAAATTTATATAGGAAATATTGATTTGGATTTTAAGGGTATAAATAAAAACACTCTAATAAAGCATTTAGATGTGTTATGTGTATATGGAAACAATATTAAATTAGATGGAGAATGTAAAAAGTAGTAAAATTGAAACCAAAAATTATATTGATATGTGCACTATGTACATGGTATATTCTTGTGAAAGGTATATGTTTATCTACTTTACTACTATCTACCTACTACCTAATTTTTCAAATAAGTTTACATAAAATATAAAGTCATGAAGGCTAAGGAATAATTAAGGCTAAGGAATAATTATGGAAATGTAATGGTTGGAGCTTCCATATGTGATTTTTTACCTTCCAACAATTACATAACTTGACCCCTAGATGCATAATATGTTAAGAGTGTTGTGTAGAGCTTATGAGTTTGTGTGTGTGCTACAAAGTAGGTCAATACCACAAAAATGTTGTGTGTGTGGTGCATGTTGTGCAGGTTGCATCATGTGCATGAATTTTAATTTTCAAAAAATGAGTTACACTAAATGATAATGAGATTGATCATTCAAAATTTGGTGTGGGGGATTGAATTGCAAAAGGGGGTGTTTCCCCTTGACCTCACACTAGTTAAACTTATAAAATGTATGTGCTTTGAGCCTATCAAATAGAATGTGAATTTTTTACTTTTGAGCTATGTGACATAGATTTTATCCTTTCACGAGATGCATATGATGCTAGGATTTTGAAAATGCCCTCAAATCATGGATTTTCCTTGATGCTATCTGGGAGGTGCATGATACAAAGGGCTATGTGAAGCATCAAAGCATAATGGTTGTGTGGTATGTTACTTGGAACTACACAAAAGCTACATGCTATAAGGGGGTATGATAAGTTGAAAAAATAACCAAGGCACTTATGGTAAGTGCATCATATGATACAATTACACATAAATCAAATATAATATAATTTAGAATGAAATATTATAAAAAAGAACCCATCTTCCTCCACATCTATCAGTTAAATTTATGATGGTATTAAGGTATTATTTGAAAACTTAATACAACTATTGGTCATAACAATGTAACATTTAACCCAAATTTCAATATTTTTTCCTATAAACTTCAAATTACTTTGGAAATGTCTAAAATTTCTTGGTTGATATCGAAATTTATTTGTTTAGTTCTATTCCCAAATATATGTAATATTTTTTATTTTAATAAAGGATGATGTGAATGGACATTAAAATTTATACGTGCATGAAAGGACATTAAAAGTTTGACGTTCATAAAAGATATCATCTTTTTCAATTTCTTAATTTTGATTTTAATGTGGCATTAAATTTGAAAAATTAAAAAGATCGTACACCCTCTCATATTTTAAAATGTCTAAGGAAAATGATAGAGTAAGATCATTTGGAAGAGGGAAAAACAAATGTATTCAAGGAGGGAATCAATTTAAGAGAAGAGGAACAAGTGTTTTTTGTTTATTTTGGCTAGTTTTTGTTAAGTTTATGTGTTTTAGAAACTTGATTCCTTCTTTATGTTAGTATTATTTTATAATTTAAATTGTATTTTAGAATTGGTACCTTTAATATTTCAAGGTTTATACATAATTTGTACATCTATATTGAAGTATAATCAAAATAAAAAATTTATCATATAGTGTACTTGTAAATACCACATGATATCTCTTAAGAAAAAATAATATATCATTTGAGAATTGTGAAAGAGAGGATAGAAGAAAGTATATAATAAAATTAGTGAGATATAAAGTGTAAGAGAATAAAATATATCATTTTATTGAAGAAGAAATCATAGATGATGGAATTGATTTGGCTTGGGGTTGGTGCCTCATAGTCTAGGGGTTGATACTCCTATGCGTTGGTGCTCACCAATTGGCTGGGTTGGTTTTTAGCAAATGGGATTGGTGTATCCAATGGGTGGGTGCTCACAAATTTATTTTGTTGGTGAATTTTTGGGGATTGGTGTCTCCAATAGGTTGGTGCTTGTAAATATTATGGTTTTCTCCCGAAAGGGTTTTCATGTAAATCCTATGTTCTCTTGTGTTATTAATTTATAGATCTTGAATGTTTATGGTTGTTGTGATTGATTAAATTTAAAATATTAAAATATTATATTATAATAATTCACCTACCTCTTAGTATAATCTTGTGTTTAACAATTAGTATCAGAGTGGTCCTTCAAAATTAGTCTAATCACTAGAAGGCAAATCCTAAGAGCACACATCACTAGTCATGAAGGCTAGGTTGGTTTCTCTAAAAATAAAGCACCATTATTTTATGGAATGAATTATTATTTCTATATTATAAGGATGATAACATATATTATGGTTCTATGGTTTGATATTTGGTTATCAATAATGATGGGGTACATAGTACTGACAAATCAACAAATGGATCAAGTTAGAAAGAAAGCATGTGAGAATAATGTGAAAGCAATGAATGGCATTTTATGTGTCTTATTGGATTCAAATTTTGTAAAAGTAATGCATTGTGTGTCAGTAAAAGATATATGGGAAACAATTTAGAATATATATGAAGGTGATGATGAGGTCAAGAAGGTGAAGCTTCAAATGTATAGAAGGTAATTTGAAAGTCTTAAGATGTAATATGAAGAAAATTTTGTAGCCTATCTTCTCTATGTGGATGAGATAGTCAACATGATCAAAGGGATAGGTGAGAAAATGGAAGAATCAGTGATAGTACATAAATTACTAAGGTAACTTCTTATGAGATATGATGCAAATGTCTTGGCTATTGAAGAAATAAAGGAATTGAACACATTGAAGATGGATGAATTACATGGAATCCTAACAAAATATGAAATGAGAAAAAAAGTATAAAAATCATCAAAGTGTGAGACAACTTTCAAAGCTTCAAATAAATTCAAATATGCAAAACTTGAGTCAAGTGATGAATCAAAAGAATAAGAATCTCTTTTTGTGAAAAAAATTTAAAAGGGATTTGGCAAGTATAAAGGTAAGCTTCCTTTCAAATGTTTCAATTGTGGTGAAATAAGGAATTTTATTGCTAGGTGTGCTCATGAAAAATATGATAATAGTGATGAATAAGAACATGCTAAGGTAGGAAAGAGAAAACATCCATACAAAAATAACTATATAAGCCAAATAAAAATGAAAAAAAGAAAAAATCTAATAGATATAATAAATAAATTTACAACAAGGAGAGTAGATAAGAAGAAGAGAGTAATGATATTAATTCATAGAGTGATAAATAAGAAACTCTTTTCATGTCAATAGAATCAAATAATGATGAAGACCAAATGTTTCTAGAAGAGGAAGAAAATCTTGAGGATGAAGAAGTGGATCTGGAAGATGAACTTGTATGTGCCTTGACTGAAATAAAGAGGATTAAGAAAAATAATTTGAAGACAAAATTTTAGCTTCATAAATATGAATATAAAGGTGGAAATTCGAAAATGAACATATCTCAAAAAATTAAAGAGTCTGAAAAGATCATTACTAGTCTAAAAACTCAATTAAAAGAAGCAAAAAGAATTGAGGAGGTAATAAGAGATTAGTTGAAATCAAAAGAGGAAATTTTTTCTAAGTTAGAATATTATATTATTAAATTGAGAAAGGATTTAGAAAAAGTGGACTCTGAATTGATAAGTAACTTAAGATTTGAGGAGAGCAACGACGTTCTAGATGAGATTCTAGATCGTTAGAGGTCACTATTAGACAAGTCAAGTCTTGGCTATGGAGATGAACAAAAGGTTACCAAGGAGGATGTTAAAATTTCTAAACTTGTGAAGATAGAAGAGAAGAATTCCCTAAATAATTATGTTCCTCAAGTAGAATATAGAGGAAAAAATAATTAGCATGATAAAAGATCATTCTTGCCAAATCAGTCTAACAAGTACCAAGGATCATTTTATGTCTATTTCTTTAATTGAAACATTTTTTGTCATAGAGAAAAGGAGTGTAAGAGACATGCAAGTAATGGATATGCATGGAAGAGTGGTATAAATGTAGATAATAGGAATAGGTACACAAGAATTGAGTATGCATAGAACTATGGCAAAAGTAAAAGATGTGAGAGGAATGGGCATGGTTAGAATGGAAATAAAGATTCATATGGTTTCTCATGTAGAAATTCATTTACTGCATTGTCAAAATAAATTATATATTATACTTATAATAAATATGGACATATAGAGAGATAACATGAAAGTAATCCTATAGACTAAAAGAAGAAAGTGGATGCTCAAACCAAACTCAAAAGATAATTTGTGCAAGTTTGGAAGTGGATGAAACATCTAGACAACTAAAATGAATAATATATTCTTGTACAAAAGGCACAATGAACAATGGCAGGGAGGACATGATGGAACACAAAGTACAAGGAGAAATGGTAGTAAAGACCATGTTGAAGAAAGAGAGATATGATGTGCATAGTGGAAAGATGCTATGAATATGAAAAATAAAATAAGATATTACAATGAGTGGTATAAATGAAATTTGATATTGCAACGAAGACAATAGAAGAAGATAATTTTTTTTCCTAGTGACTATGGGAGGAAGCATCAACTCAGGGGGAACAAGGTGTATAACCCTTTACCATTGATGTCAAAGGGGGAGATAAAAAAGAAAAAAGGAACAATAAAATAAGAGGATTACCATGGAATACCCTTTACCATTAATGTCAAAAGGAGAGAATTGAAGACATGGGAAGAAAAATAGGAGAATCACAACAAAGGAGAGTTCATTTACTAATTCATTGGGATTACCATCAATGAAAAATGGGGAGATTGTTGAAATAATTGTCATTGATGTCAAAGGAATTTTAATGGATATGAATGGAAATATCAAATAAAATTTTTGCTAAAAGTGAACAAAAGTGTTAATAAAAATGTCGATGGAAATGTCAACAATCACATCTTTTGGTGAAGGGGTGCCTCTTGGATGGGACACATCATTTAAAATCTATATAAAGGAGAAGAGATGTGTAAGTATTAAAATAATTCAATTTGATTGAAGATCATATAAGTGTGAGAGAGAAGGAAGAGAGAAAGAGAAGAATTTTTTTTTCTGTATATAATTTGAGAAAAGAAGAAGAGAAGAGTAGAAAGTGAAATAGATTATCTCCTAAGGACAATAGTGTGAAGGGTAAATTTATTTTAATGAAGAATAATAGTTGAGAATTGTGAAAGAGAGGAGAGTAGAAAGTATATAAGAAAATCAATGAGAGAGAAACTATAAGAAAATCAAAGTAATCATTTGATTGAAGAAGCAATAATAGATGGTGGAATTGATTTGGCTTGGGGTTGGTGCTCTTGTGGTTCAATTCTCATGAATTGATCAGGTTGGTGCTTGGTGAAGGGGATCAATGTCTCTAGTGGGTGGGTGCTCACAAATTGACTGAGTTGGTGCTTGGTGTCTCCATTAGGTTGGTGTTGACAAACATTGTAAAAGAGTTATATATATATATATATATATATATATATATATATATATATATATATATATATAATTTTGTCATGGTTTCTCTCGAAATGGTTTGCACATAAATCCTGTGTTATCTTGTGTTATTAACTGCTATATCCTGAATATTTATGGTCGTTATGATTGATTAAATTTCAAATATTTAAAGATAATTTTATACTAATTCACCCCCCCCCCCCCTCAGTATAATCTTATGCTTAAAAAGTAACTCCAAAGATAGCTAATGTACCTATATATTTTTCCTCTTTAGATATCTTATTTTAGACATTATTATTCATAATAATAGTCAAAAATGATTTGGATATAAGTGTATTTTTATTTTTTAAATATGGACATAATCTCTTAAGATATATGTTAGTTATACTTGATATATTGTTATTTGAATTAGTTCCAATGCTGCTTATAAGCATGGATCTAATTCCTAGATCTTCTATTTTGAATAAGTGGATTTTTCTATTTAGATTGCCAAATTTTATATTCTGAGAATGGTCGTTGAGATGTGCTTTAATTATATGTCTCCTCATTTGAGAAAAAATAGAATATAGAATTGAGAGAAAAGAAACTTTCAAGTGTAATTTTGTATTAGAATTCATAGCATCTGTATATGTTCCTTTTGATAATGATTTATTAATAAAGTACAACATTCTATTCCACTACTGAGTTAAAGTTGATCCTATTCTAAGGAAGGAGAAATGGCCTACTTCTTTCCAAAGATCAGGACAACTGGTGTTTGTAGTTTATAGTTTAAAAGAGTATTTCTTTTGATACAATTATATTTCATTTTATTGCAAGTGTGATTTACCTTTTAATGTAAAGTGTGATTCCCTTTCAATGCAAAGTATGCTTTCCATTTCAACATAATGTGTGTTTTTTTTAATGCAAGTGTGCTTTCATTAAATGCAATGTTTATTTTATCTCAATGCAAGTGATTTTTATTTATGCAAAGTGTGTATTTCAATTCTCATAAGATTAAAGTTAATAGGAAAGCTTTTTAATTAAATAAACTCATCTCCATATTTAGAATCTATCAAAAATTAGTTTAGGTGACAATATGAAATACACATTCTCATATTATGAAATACAACACTATCCTACCCAGTTGGTCAAGTCGAATGAGAATAATTTAAGGTCTTATGCTAGATTTTTAAGTTCTAGATGTTAATGGTCTGAATCAAAGAATCATTTTAACAAGGAATGCCTAGAGGATATTAAGTTAGCAAAACTTTCTACATTTAGTCTTTTTGCAACATAGGATTGGAATCTTGTTTGCTACCCTTAAGATTTAGACATTGATAGTAGAGTAAGAACCCTCCTAAACAATGAACTATTAACTCAAACATCTAATATCTCATTACATATAGCCTTGGACACTGGCCCAGGTAGAAAATGACACCAATCTATTGATTGGTTAAATGAAAGGTATAACGACAACCTATCACTCATTTAGTTACCCATGGGCCTAAATACAACTATTGGTCATAAAACTATAACATTTAACCCCAATTTTAATGTTTATTTTGTTGTAAACATCGAGATACTTCAAAAATATCCAATTTTTTTAATTAACATCAAAATTTATGTATTTTAGTTATGTTCCTAGATATATGCAATTTTTTTGATGTTAATAAAGCATTATTTAAATGGACATCAAAACTTATACATGCATCAATGGATGACATTTTGACTTTCATAAAATATATCATTTTTTAAATTTCAATGTGTTATTAAATTTGAAGAATTAATAAAATATTACACTCTCTCTTATTTTTATATGTTTACCCAAGGAAAATGATAGAGGAGGATTATTTGAATGAGATGAAAAGGATGGAATTGATTCAATATAATAGGGATTAAACTTGATAGAGGAGGGAATAAATTTAATAAAGGAGGAACGAGTATTATATTTGGTCTCTTTTTTGTTTTAGTTACGTCTAATGTGTTGTAGAAGATTGATTAGGGGACATTATATTAAGGAATTTTTTGACTCAACTAGAATGTATTTTAATTCATATGTTTAATGTAATTATTAAAATATTTCCTCTTTTTTATATTTATAGGATTCAATTTTATTTTAATTTTTAAATTATTCTATTACAATTCATGTTCCTTCTTTATATTATTATCACATTTTACATATGAGATTCTATTAGAGGCTTTGTATGTTAAATATTTCAATTTTCCTTCATAAGGGTATGTCGACTTGTCAAATCATAATAGAAATAAGATAATTTTCATATGTTTTATACATTGAGAACACCATAATATAAATTTATGCATTTTTTGTTTTGCATACATAAGGAATGATAATTATTTGACTAAATGTCTCAAAAACATGTGATCACATGGACTATAGTGATTTTAAGATGTGCAAAAAGTAGATTTTACAAGGATCCTCCCATAATAATCCAACTAATTAATCCATATGAAAATTCTTGTAACCAATTTTATAAATATAAAATTTATTTTACATACATTAATAGGAATATATGTAAAAATTGAGAACATACACAATAAACTTAAACTATTTAAAAAACCATCTTAATGAAATGTGGTCACATGAACTACAATAATGAACTTAAGACATTTAGTTTCTTTTATTAATGAATAGGTTATGATATTATAATTATGGTATATTATATTAATATCTTAATATTAAATCCATTTATCTTATAAGAATACATGTTGTATTTTGCATTTTTTAATTAATAGTCTACATTTTTATATATTATGTTTTTAAGGCACATTTTATCGAAAAATGTTTTGAGTAGGCCAAAACATTTTTTTTATAAGGGCACATGATAATATATTTCATCTTTTTTATATAACTTCTTTATATATATTTATTTTAATAATTATATTATGTTTTAAAAATTCAAATTGATTCTCTACGTTACCAAAAAAAATTAATTTAAATTATATTACAACATTTGTACCTTCAATATTGCAAGGTTTCTACATAAGTTTTCCATTTACATTGGAGCATAATCAAAATAATATATCTGTCATATGATGTATTTTTAACACCACATAATATAAATGTATGAAAAATGTGGTAACATAATTAATATATGATAATTATTTTATAAAATACGATAACACATGTAAGCCATAAAATTTATTTGGAAACATTTCTTAATAAAATGTGGTCACATAGATTACAATGATTATATAATATGAAAAAATATATTTTATAAATATTCTTGATAACTCTTCAATATAATTAATCCATATTAAACATATCCTAAGAGAGGATGATAAAATTTATTTTACATTTAATATTATGTTAGGTATGTATGTAAAAAGTAAAAACATACACAATGCATGTAAACTATTTTTGAAAATGTGTCAACCAAATGTGCTCAAACAGACTATAATGATGGATATGATAAATTTAGTTTTGATTTTTGAAGAGGATAAGATATTAGAATTATTGCCCAAATAAGTTAGTATATTATCATTAGAGAGAATGATCTTAAGGGAAAAGTGTTTTTAGTTTTGTCTTTTATTTATTTATTATGTTAATGTTTTATGCATTCTAAAATATATATTAGAGAAAAATTTGTTAGGAAATATTTTTAAGTGAGCCAAATGGGGTATATGTTTAAATACTAATATCTTTAACTATTTTTTATCCTTTCTATAATCATGTTTTAAATATCATGTAATCATTATATTAGTTTGTAACAATTTATTTTCCGTTTCTATGTTATTACAAGTTTTAAGTTTTCTAAGATTGTATTTGAGATTTATACATTAAAAATTTCAAGGTTATAATAGAAGTGTATTTACATATAAATAAAATCATAATCTAAATATCATAACATAAGTTTGTAACAATTTATTTTTCTTTTCTATGTTATCTCAAGTTTTATGTTTTATAAGATTGTATTTGAGGGTTTTTACATTAAATATTTTAAGGATGTAATAGAAGAGTATGTAAATATCCATAAAAGTATAATTAAATAGATATATGTTAATTATATCATAGTTTCAAGGATTACATGATAGACATGTATGCAAAATATGGAAACTTCCACAAGTCACTCAAACTATTTGATAAAATGTCTCAACAAAATGTGATCTTATGATGATGGGATTATAAATTTTATTTTTAATATAAATAGGTAAGTGATATTATAATCATGTTATAACATGTTTTTAACTTTATTAAATGCTTATCTCTATGGAGAGACATGAATTTTTCACTTTATATATATAAAGAAAAAGTTCCTTTTCTATGCTACCATAATTTGTAACTAAGATTATAAAGAGGGTATTTGCACTAAATATTTCATGCTTGATATATAAGGTTATGTAAATACATAAAATAATAATTGAAACCTAGTATGTTTAATATATGTTATAGTTGTAAACATCAATATAGACATATATGCAAAATGTGGCAGCATGCATAATCTGCATAAGTTTTGTTTTAGAAAACATCTTAATGGAATATGGTTATATGGACTATAATGATGGAATTGGTATGTTAATTATTATTATTTTTTATGAAGAGGAAATTATATTAATTATAGTATATGTTTTTAAACTAAACTGAAGTGACATATGAATGTTATAATTTTTAAAACAATTTGAGTTCCTTCTCTATGTTATCATATTTTCCAATCGAGATTACATTAGAGTGTATTCCCATAAATTTAACTTTAAAATTTTCAAGGTTGCTACTAAAAATTACATACATCCTTACTATCATAATTGAATGTGGAAATTTTCTATATATTATATTTGCAAACACTGTGATAACACATGAATGAAAAACTGTGACAAGCTACACATGACACCTAAAATGTTTAAGAAAATGTCTCAATGAACTTGGTCACATTATGGACAATAGTGATGGACTCTATAAATTTAGTTATGTTTTTGAAAGAGGAGATTATTTTATAAAATTATGGCATAATATGTTGATAACTTTAGTATATATTTCTTTCAATACAATGATAAATGAATGTTACCTTTTTTCAATAAATTGACAGTCCTTCTCTATGTTACCACATCTTACAAAGATTACATTAGAAAGTCCATGCCTTAGTTTATATTTTAATGTTTATAAATTTTTATATATAAATCCATGAAATCATATTAGAAAATGAATATTTTTAATATGTTATAGTTTTAAATATGCTAAAAGATATGTATAAACAATATGGTAGCCTTTATAAGGCACATGAACTGTTTGTTAAAATGTCTTAAAGAAATATAGTTGTGTGGGGTATAATTATTTACATAAGACATTTAGTATTATGTTTTAATGGATAGCCAATAATATTAGCATTATGGCTTAACATGTTAGTATATTAGGTAGATGTTTGTCTAAATAGAGAAATATATGAATTTTGTAGATTGTCAAATAATTTAAGCTTCTTCTTTATATTGCACATTTTTTAATTGAGATTACATTAGATATTTTTTATGTTAAATATTTCAAGGTTTTTATATAAATAAATAAAAATAAAAATCATAAAATTTCCATATCTTTTAGGTTCTAAAACTATGATATACATGTATCAAAAATATGGCAACATAAACAAGGCATGTGAGTAGTTTGACAAAATGTCTCAATGAAATGTGGTTACACAAAAATTACAATAATTAAATGTGTTTTATGAAATAAACTTATATTATTATTATGATATAATATTTTATTAAATTAATTATATGTTTCTCTGAATGCAACAACATATATGAATGTTTTATTTCATTAAATAAATAATGTTCCTTCACTTTGCTGCCACATTTTATAATTATGATATTACATTAAAGGATATGCAATCAAAATATTTCATATTTTATACATAATATTATTCACATACACTAAACCATAATCACAGTTTAATATATTTCATATTTTATAATTAGAAACACCATGATAGACATGTTTTTAAAATGTGGAACCATGTACACAAGACATGTGTTTCTTGAAAAAATGTCTCAATGAAAGGTGGTCTTATGGAGTGTAATGAATGAGTCCAGGTATTTGGTTATTTTTAATGAAGAGGTAATGTTCTTATATTTATAAGATAACATATTTATGTATTCTCTATATGCTTATTTCAATGAAACAACATGCATGAGTAGTTCATTTTTTCAAGAAATTCATGTTCCTTCTATATGTTACCATATTTTGTAACTAAAATTGCATTAAAAGGTATATAACTTAAATAATAATTAAAAGTTAATATATCAGAGTATGTATCTATAAAATAATAACAAAAAATGGATATTTATCCAAAAACAAAATTTAAAAACACATTGATTATATATTTATACTTTAAATTTGTTAGCATATATAGGGATGTAAACTATTTGACAATACAATCCTATACAATGTTTTTTCACATGTACTAAAATATTGGATGTCATAAATGTATTCATGTTTTGTTAATATTCATGTATATTATGATTATAGTATTATATATCAGTGATATCAATAAAGTTTATTTTATTCTTTTTTTATTTGATAGGTAAAAGACACGGGATTATGGGATCCTAGAGAAAATATAATGGAGAGTGAAATAAAAGTATGAAAGCCTAAATGGGATGCCTCTTCCAATAGGTAATAAATAAATAAAACAAATCATGAGTTAAAAAAACAACATCATCAACTAGCATAATCTACCTACCTTTAGTAAACCAACCATTAAGTAAACTTCTACAAGACTACCACAAACAACAACAAACCATTGGAAAAAACATAGTTCGTAACTTACCACTAACTTCCACCAAATTCTTGCTTAGAGAACCACTTGAACGAAGATTCATGACGGAAGGCTAGACCTCATCTCTTTTTCCTTTTTTATTTTCTCCACTTTGTGCCATTCCTTTGCAAGTTCTGAATCCACTGGTAAAGTGATTTCAATTTACTTAAAGGGATTAGTTTTGTCTTCCTTTGACACCACATTATAATGTTTTTCCATTAAAACTTCAAACATTATATTTACTCCCTAGAGATAGATTGGGTAGAGGTTGTTAGAGCTGAATCTAACACCCTCTCAACTAAAGTGTCTGAATCAACAATATAATCCCTAGTAACTTTAGAAAAACCTACAAGGTCCTCATTTGGACCTAGTCTTGGAAAATCTTGTCCAGAAGCTTCCATGACTGGTTCTAAACGAATCATCACCAAATCTTCCACATCTAGGTCTTGTTATTTTGCATGTATAGTATGGAGGTCAGTTGTAGTGTACTCCCACCATGTAGATTATATAATCATTTTGAAAATACCACATGATGTGGTCAAATGACCATTTTTGAAACATAGGCAACACTAGAAAGGTAGAACCTCATAGTTAAGAGGTTGGGAAAGAATTCCAAAGTCTAGTTTCATATCTACATTAGTAAGAAGATCTTTAGAGATGTCCATTCTAACAAAAATTCTAGGAGGAAAGGGTAGTAGGTTGGTCAATGTTCAAGATTTCACTTAAAGCATTTCTAATGGCTATTAATCTTACTTTACCCCAAAGGTGAAAGGGAAGGTAAGGGAGTTAGACCCATGTGGGTCTAATTGAGAATGATTTGGTACTAGGTTTGAAACTTTGAAATGAAGGTTTCATCAGCATAATGTGATGGTCCCAAAACCTAATATGCTATAGTATCTTCTCCCTATCTTCTAAGAGATAAATCAAAATAAAAAAAATTTAATAGTGGGATGTATTTCTATCTTACCTGCTAGCATGGGTTGCCAGTTCTTTGAGATCCATTTATGGAGGCTAGTAAGGGATGGCCAAAGATAGTTAAAACAAAAAATAAATCCTCATGAGATGAAAAAATCCTAAATATCCAAAATCTCCTCCTCTTCTTTAACATCAAAAGACACATAGGAGTTAAGAGGAGTAGGTTTTAGGGGAAGCCTTTATTTCTTGGAGTACCTATCAATCATAATAGTTACAAAAGATCTGGGCACTAAAAGTACAAATTTTAGCACCTCCCTTACCTTAATGCTACCTTTATATATTTTTTTATCTTCTATCGTAATCAGATCCTCTCTAGTAGAGATGAGAGGGATGTCAATATTTTATCTATGGACATTTAGGCCCAAAGCATGTGTAGGAGGGGGCATTTTGACAAATCTATTAGGGCCTACCAAATTTGTATTTTCAAACATGATAGGAGCATATACAGATACTTTAGGCTAAGAAGACTTTTGGGATTCATTTTTAGATGAGATATTACATGCAGCTAGATTAGGAGGAGAGACAACTCAAATAGGGACCAATTAAGTGATGAAGGATAGATCCTACTTGGATAACTTTAGATAATCATTTTTAGGTGAGATAATGAACCTTAAAACTATCAAGGCAATAAAATTATCAATAGGCCAAGATCTGAAACAATAACCAGTATTGATTAGTATTGAATGAATTGAAATAATAATAAAAACCAACCATGATTAAATAATCCTCAACTTATAATTAGAGTTAACGTGAAAAAATTCAAAAAAACTAAAATCTAAAAAAACATCTATTTTTAGTAGATGTTATTTTTAGTAAGTTTGCATACAAGCGCGTGCATATCTAAAAATACCCTGAAATAATCTAAACACTAAAATTAGACTATTGGAGGAATTTAAACCAAATTTCATGTCAGGTCATAAAAATATATAATTTTTAAAAATAGAAAAATCCCCAAAAAATCAATAAACTATAATTTGGGACCCTTACAGGGTCACATTTTACTTCAAAAAAATATAAAAAACACCTTTAAGTAGAAATCAAGATTAGGGAACCAATTATTTTTTTGAGATGGTTGTTTTGGCAAGGGGAAGAGCTCAAATGGAGCTATGGGTCAAAATTTATGGCTTCTAGAAGTTTGGCCTATTTTTTCTACATCATTCTCCTTTGGTTGAAAACAACCTAGCTCCTACAAGTTGCCCTAATTGCACTACTACCATTTTTATTTATCAATCTTCTTTATCTCTCATTTTATAATCCAAGTGTTGTCTTCTTACTTCAGTCCTTCTCACTGTACAAAATACTTGTTATAATTTCCTTGCCTTATGCTCACTATATTCATATCCAAAATTAATACTATTTTTCACTTCTTCTTTAGAATCTTCTGCTACCAATTTAATTCTTCATCTTTGTCATCTTCACCATTTTATCCATGGAATTCATATAAATCTAAAATATTAAATACTAGAGATATATCAAAATCATATGGTAAACTCACCTCATAAGTAATGTCATTGATTTTCTTCACAATTCTCCGTGGCCCGATTTTCTTGTACTTCAACTCGTTGTACATGCCTTTTGGAAATATTTTTTCCTTAAAGTAAACCATTACCAGCTCTCATTTTACAAATACCTTTTATCTTCTTCTAAATTTTTTTGATGGTTTATATTTATCATTACATTTCCTACAACTTTCTTGTTACTCCTTCTAACTGCTGTATATGCTCTATAAATGCTTCTGCATCATCATTAATTCGATTTGCAATTGGTAATTATACCGAATATAAAATATCCATAGGATTTCTACCATAAAATTTTTGAAATAATGAATTTATTTTTGACATTTTCATTGAAATATTATAATAAAACTAAGCTTATGATAAATTCAAATCCCATTGCTTCGGCTTCTCTCCTACTATGCATCTCCATAAATTTTCCAAGCTCTTATTTACAACTTGTATTTATCCATATGTTTGTGGGTGATATGACCTATTGAATTATATCTTAGTACCCATATTATTCCACAAAGTCCTCTCAAAATGACTTAGAAATTTTGAGTTCCTATTTAATGTAATAATTTTTGGAACACCATGCAATCTCATAATATCCTTAAATAATAATTCTACAACTCTAGTGGCATGATTAGTTTTCTTACATGTAATAAAATAAACCATTTTATAAAATTTGTATACAATAACAAAAATTGAATCATTATCTCTCTATGTGTTTTGTAATCCCAACACAAAATCCATACTCAAATTTATCCACATTCCTTTTAGAACTGATAATGGCATGTATAATATATTATTTTATGCATGTCCTTTAGCAACCTAATATATCCTACACCTTGAAACATACCTTATCACATATCTCTTCATCTTTAGCCAAAAATACTTTCCCTCCACCAAATCTATTGTCTTTGTTTTAACAAAATGTCTAGCCAAATTGCCACTATGTAATTTTCTTATTATATTATCTCCTAGAGACCCAACTAGAATGCATAATTATTTCCTTTTAAAAAGATAACCTTATTATATAAGATAATAATCATTAATAGCATGTGTCCCACTTATTAATAGATTCATGTATTACTCAACTACCATGCCAAAATATGGATCAATATCATATATTTTTTTGAGAGCTTCAAATCCAACTAATTCACTCACCATAATATTTAATAACACTACTCTCTTAATTAATGCATCAGTGACCTGATTCTATTTTCTTAATTTATATTTCAACACAAAATTGTACCCCTACAAGAAGTAAATCCACTTTGCATGTCTACTATTTAACTTCTTTTATGTATTCACATACTTCAAAACCTCATGATCTATAAATAAAATAAACTCCTTGGGTAATAGGTAATGCCTCCAATGTCTTAATGCTTGTACATTTGCATAAAAATTTAACATCATAGGTATAATACTTTGTTCTTACTTCATTCAATTTCTCATTAAAATATGATATTGGATTTCCTACTTGACTGAACACAACACCAATTCTCACAGATGAAACATCTCAATCAACCTCAAACACTTTGTTAATTCTAAAATTGTTGTTTCTATAATATTATTCATAAAAAATTCAAAGCTTTCTATGGCTGCTCTAGTCCATGTAAATTTCTTCCCTCTCATGTAATTATTATTGGTGCCAAAATACTACTAAGTTTTTTGTAAAAAGTTAAAAAACCATAAAAAATTCTTACCTCTATAATGTTTTTTGGAATAGGCCACTCAATAATTGCCTTTATCTTTTCTACATCCATTTTCACACCATCTACTAAAACTACAAATCCTAAAAATACCAAACAATTCTACATAAACTTGCACTTCTTCAAATTTACATACAACTTCTCTTTTATTAAAAAATCTAGTACCATTCTCATATTTTGTAAGTGTTATTATTTAGTATTATTGAATATAAAAATATCATTAAAATAAACAACCATAAACTTACCAATATATTCTTTTAGTATTGTATTCATCACCTTCATAAATGTGCTAGGTATATTAGATAATCTGAATGGCATCACCATCCACTCATATAAGCCATCCCTAGTATTGAATGTAGTTACCCACTCATATCCTTCACTAATTTGAAAATGATAGTAGCCACTCCTTAGATCAATATTGGTAAAATATTTTACTCCTGAAATCACATCTATCATATCATCTAAACGAGGTATAGAAAACCTATATTTGATTATAATTTTATTAATTGATCTACTATCCACACACATTCTCCATCCTCCATCTTTATTTGAAGTTAGAAATGCTTGTGTTGAAAAAATACTCATACTCTCCCTTATCACCTTCTTTCTTAGCAGTTCAATAACTTGTTTATTTAATTCTACATGTTTTGTTGGACTCATCCTATAATTTGCTTGATTAGGTAGAGCTGATCCTAGAATCAAATCAATGTGATGTTGAATATTTGTCTTTGGTAACAAACCATATAGTAACTCTTTAGACATAACATCTACATATTATTTCAACACTCTTACTTCTTCCATTGGTAGTGGCACCATTTTTGTGTCTTCATTGTTTTCTATTAATACATAAAAACAACCTACCACCTTCATATCTTAGATAAATTATTTAGTAGAGAGCATTCTTTCTTCCTTCTCTTCCTATTTAATAGGTAACAAAACTACCTTTGTAACACCTTTCCAAAAAGTGTATGTGTTTTTTCTCTATCATGAATTACTTTCTTGTTAAATTTCCACAGTCTTCCTAATAACACATGACATGCATCCATTGGAATAAAAGCACACCATATGTCATCATTATAACGTTTTCTTATAGAAAACTTGATTAAGAACCTTTTATCTACTATAACCTAATTACCTTTTTTAAACCATGAAATTTGATAAGGATTAGGATGTTTTTCATAATGAAAATATAGTTTATGTACCATTTCTTTAGAAACCATATTTTCACAACTACCACTATCTATAATGACTTTGCATACCTTTCTAGCCAAAGTACATCTTGTTCAAAAAATATTTGATCATATCCATGCATCATTAGCTTATTTATTTTTCACTTGTTCCTTCCTTGGAGCGATCATTGTTCTTCTCATCATGAGATTATCTCCAACATCTGTAGGTGTAACTTCAATATTTTGCCCTTTTATCTCAGCCTCAACTAGATTCACTCTTGGGTGATCTTCTTGCCTCCTTTATTGATCTTAATAGTGTTAAAACTCAAACTCTCTATGTACTTCTTATCTACATCTATAATAAACATAAGATTTTTGATGATTTTGAAGCCACCCTCTAATACCACCATAATCTCATCCTCTCTGAAACCCTCTTCCTCTTTGTTGGTATTGAAACCCTTACCTATAATCATCTTACTTTTCTATACCATGTAATGATTCACCTATATTGATATTAGACCCACCTTTGGTGGTATTAAACCCACCTTGTCCCCTATTGAGAGGGGGTCTACTTCTTCTTGCACCGACAGACATTCTTTCAAAATTCTACCTATTTTGTTTTTCTTCTACCTTTAAAGCTAATTGATAAGCTTCTTCCATGTAAATTATTTTATGCATGATTAATTCATGTTGAATGGTAAATTTTAAACCAATTCATATATTGCATCAATTTGCTTTTATATTTCATCATGCTCTACATGTATAGAAAGCTTATAAAATTTATCTGCATACTTTTGTATACTGTGATCTTTTTGCCTAAATTTTGAAATATTCTGTATAGGGTTTGTGCATAATCCATAAGAAGAAATTTCTCCCTCATCTTATTCTCCATATTTTTCAAAATTTATTCTTCTCTTTACCTTTTCTCTATCTCCCTTTCTATAGGTGATCCCACCAAATCATTGTATGACATTTCAATTTCGTTCATGCAAATTTTATCTTCTTATCTTCTTTCATAGTATTCCACTTGAAGAACTTATATTCATCCATTCTATTAACTCATATGGTTCTAAACTACTTATATAATATAAAACATCAACTTTGATTCTTTCATTTCTTCCTTTTAAATCCCAAACCATCCTCTTTTCCATCAATAGTGGATGATCTTGTTATTCTTTTTACTAAATTTGTTCATCACGATCTGTGTCTTCTTTGAATTCATCACCACCTTATCTTCATATTTGATTAATGATAACTTCTATTAATTTTTTCACTTGACTCTATATCTCTTATATAATTTAGTTCATCTACAAAGTAAATCTTCATCCTCTCTCCATTTCTTACTCCTCCAAGATTCAACCTTGTTCTGATACTAGATAATGAACCAAAAAACTATCAAGGTAATAAAATTATCAATAGGCCAAGATATGAAATAATAATTTGTATTAATTTATATTGAATGAATGGAAATAATTATAAAACCAAACCATGCTTAAATAAGCCTCAAATTAGAATTAATGTTGGCATGCAAAAATTAAGAAAAACTAAAATATAAAAAAAAAATCAAATTATTAGCTAATATTTTTAGTAAGTTTTTGCATGCAAGTACATGTAGATATAAAAATATATTAAAATAATATAAACACTAATATTATCCTATAGGGTGAATTTAAACTTAATTTCACATTCGGTTATTAAAATATATAATTTTTAAAAATAGAAAAATCCTAAAAAAATGATAAACTAAAATTTTAGACCACCAGATGGTCATGTTTGGCCTCCAAAAAATATCAAAAACCCCTGTAAGTGGAAATCACAGCTTAGGGAAGCAAAGTGTTTTATGAGATAGTCATTTTGGCACATGGAAGAGCTCAAATGGAGCTTCAGGTCAAAAGTTATAGCCTCTAAAAGTTTGGCCTATTTTTTTCTGCATCACGAGATATGACCACCATTTGACAGAGAAGAGGGTATAGGAGCATGACATAGTTGGGACCTACCAGAACTAGATAAGGTAGGGAAAATGATTTAGGGTCTTAGCTATTTGAAATCTCATTGGATGGCAGTGTAGTCAAATGATGAAGTGATGAGTGAGTAAGAGCGATTTACAACATAATAGATATCAAAAATTTGATGCTTTCACAGTCCATACAATAAATAATTTATCTTTTGAAATAAATTATATAATTTTTTTATTTTATTAGTATATTATCACATACTTTATTTCAAAAAACTATTTATTTAACATAATAAATATTTATTTTATTCTTAATAAGATACTAAATCTATATTTTTTCAATATTAATTAATAATTCTTTTATATTAAAAGAATAATAATAAATAAATTATAAAAAATGTCTTGAAGTTGACATAAAATATTATGCATTTTTTATTTTTGTTTTACAATAAAATTGAGAGTTTAATAATTGAAAACTAGATATGATCATCATATGTTCTTTACTTCTTATGAAGATTAAAGTCATCAATTTTTTTAGAGCTCCTAACACTCTGATGAAGTCCCATCTCCAAAACTATAACACCTAAATATTCTATAAAACTTATAAATGGGTGGATGGTGGCTTGAAAACCACATTTACATATAAAAATTATCATATAATAATAATAATAATAATAATAATATTAATAATAATAATAATAATAATAATAATATCTATCCAAATAAAATTTTTTAAAAAAAATAACAAGATATATTGTTTTGTAATTTTATATATCTTTATTATTTTTTATAATAAATTTATATTAAACTATTCTAATAATAAATAAAATAATAGGTGAAAATATGGTTATCTTACTTTCAAAAAACTAATAATAAATATGTCCAGTGAAATAAAAAAAAGTTTGGGAATTTGTTTTATATTTTTTAGTAAAAATTTCAACATGCTGAAATTTTAACATGCATAAATATGCATCAAAAAATTAATGTTATATATTAAAATATTAATATAGGTAATGAACATGAAAACTATCAAGACAACAAATTATCAATAGGCAAAGCTTCTAAAAATAATAACCTATATTGATTCTTATTGAATGAATTAAAATAATTACAAACCCAAACCATAATAAAATAATCCTCAACTTGGAATTTAGATTTGTCATGCAAAAATTCAAAAAAAATAAAATCTAAAAAAAATCTATTTGTAACAGATGTTATTTTTAACAAGATTCTCATGCAAGCATGTGTATCTCTAATAATATCCTAAAATATCCTAAATAATAATATTAACCTAGTTGACATCTGGATCTAAAACTCTACAATTTCTAAAAATAGGAAATTCTTTAAATTTTTATTAAATGGTAATATTGGACCCTTAGATGATCATGTATGGCCTCTAAAAATATCAAAATCAACTCTAAGTAGATAGGGTAGCTTAGGATAACATCAAAAATTTTGAGATGGTCATTTTGGTGTGTGGAAGAGCTCAAATGGAGCTATAGGTCAAAAGTTATGGCCTCTAGAAGGTTGGACTATTTTTTTTTCATCATTCTCATTTGGTTGAAACCAACTTAGCTCATTTTCCCTAACTTTACTACTACCATTTTTATTTATCAATTTTATTTAACTCCCATTCTGTAATCCAAATGTTTTTTTCTTGTTGCAATCCTTTCAACTATACCAAATACCTATTATAATTCCCTTGCCTTGTGCTTATTGTCTTCATATCCAAAACCTGTATTATCATTTCCTTTTTTTTTCGGAACCTACTACTACCAATTTAATTATTTATATTCGTCACCTTTATATTAATTTCCATGGAATTCATATAATTTTGAAACATTAAATACTAGAAAGATATCAAAATTATGTGGTAAACTCACCTCATAAGCATTGTCATTGATTTTCTTTACAATCTTACATGGCCCAATTCTCTTGTACTTCAACTTATTGTATGTGATTTCTAGAAATATTTATTTCCTCAAGTAAACCATTACCAACTCTATTTCTTCAAATACCTTGTATCTTCTTCTGACATCTACTTTTACTTAATATTTCTCATTACTTTCTTGCAACTTTCTTCTTACTCCTTACAACTATTGATGATGCTTTGATACTAGATAATGAACCCAAAAACTATCAAAATAATAACTTATCAATAGGTAAAGCTTATGAAAACAATAACTTGTTTTGATTCATATTGAATGACTTGAAATAATTACAAACCCAAACCCTACATAAATAAGCCTCAACTTGGAATTTAAAGTTGACCTGTAAAAATTTAAAAGAACTAAAATCTAAAAAGAAAACATCTATTTTTAGCAACTACTATTTTTTTTTAAGTTTCACATGCAAATGCATGCAGCTCTAAAAATATTATAAAATATTCTAAATTTAAAAATTAATGTATCAGATGAAATTCAATTGAAGTTAATGTTTGGACCTAAAAATATACAATTTCTAAAAATATGAAATTCTCAAAAAATTCATTAAATGATAATTTTAGACCCTTAAATGATCACACACACACACACACACACACACACACACACACACACACACACACACACATATATATAATCTAATTAGATAGGATGCATTAGAATAATATATATCAAATCTAATTAGATAGGATGAATTAGAATAGAATCAAACTTTTTGAGACAGTCGTTTTAGTGTATGGAAGAGCTCAAACGAAACTATAGGTCAAAAGTTATGACCTTTGAAAGATTGACCTATTTTTTCTACATCAATAAGTTCATATGTTTTTTTATCCCAACAAATATTGATTATTTATATTTAAAACAAAATTACTAATACATCAAATTATAATTTAAGTTTTTTATATATTCACAAAACACATATAATTATATGAAATTTATTATTTTATTATATTTGTAAAGAATGTACCTACCATTATATATAATAACTATGTAAATTTAAAATTACTAAAAAAACAATACAATAAATGACTTGATTCTAATATAATCTTAGTAGTAAATGTGGTAATCTAGAAGATACATGAATTGTTTAGTAGATTAATATAATATTTTATTAAAACATATTTTAATATAACAACTAAATAATTTCATTAATTTCATAATCAATAAAAAGACATGGAATAAAAATCTACTAAATTCATCAATATATAAAATCATAATATTAAGATATTTTTTTATTTTTTTAAAATACAACAAAATATCCCATTTCTATTATTGTAATCCAAGTGATTATATTTCACAAACATGTATTTCTAATAAATTCATGTCTTATAACGTTATGATACATGTTTATTATTCATTTACAACTAAATCATATGGCAAACATCTATTTTTCATTATGATTTGATAAATGTTCGTACCCTTCCCCTAAACTTGAATACTAAATAAACATGGATAATAGAAAACTAGATTATTGTCCCCAACATAAAATAAAGTATATAATATTTATATTTATTTATTATTATTTTTTAATTCATATTATTTTTTAATCTTAAAAAATAGTTGTGGATTGTAATATTTGTGAGTTTATATTTTTTTCCTTCCTACAATTCAATCAATATTTTGTTTATAGATTAAAATTTGAAGTTCCTTTTTTCAATAATTTTTTTTAAAACTTATTCTAATTAGATTAATATAATTTATTGTTAATTAGTGAAAAAATTATGAAAAATAAAATAAAATTATTAATAATGATAATATATTATATTTTATTTGTAATAAAAATAATTTAAAAAAATATAATCAAATGTTACAATTAAAAAATTAATAAGAGAAAAATTATTTGAATTTAATATTTTGATTAAATATTTTAAAGTTTCCTCAACTTTTAAAGTAAGTAAGAAAAACAAGTTAAAAAAGTTGCCAATGGATTTAGTGTTAATATTTTTCATTATTAATATTTTTTTTTTGTTATTTTCTATTTTTATTGAAGGATAAATATGATTTATTTATTATTATTGGTAAATATACATTTTCAAGAAAGGGACTTTACAATTTTATAATAGAGAGAAAAATACACAATGAGGATCCAAGTGGATTCCTCTACAAACCAAAAAAAAATATGTAAGCACCTATAAAAAGAAATGTTGAAACAATAGTAAATAAACAACACAACTAAAATACTTTTGAGTCACATTTTATTTCATGGAATTGAAGATAAATATTGAAAGATAAATATGTTAATTTTTTTTTCAGTTTTTAAATATAGTTTGGTACGAATGATCCATCATGTGGTATTATATGTATGAATAATACATCTTCGACATAATGCTAAAGATAACTAATTAATAATTTGTATATTCAACTCGGTTGTAAAACTAAAATTTCAACATGAAATGGTCATTATATTGGTTACATCTAATTCAGAAGAGGGAGTTTTCAATTTCAATTCCTAACTCAATTATGAACAAGGTGGGGAAATAAATAGACCATTCTTTATTGGTCAAGTGTACTTAGATCCAACCTAGTATTGAGAGATTTAGAAATTGGGCAGCTAGGAAATGGAGGCAAAGTACAATATGCAAATTACTCTCATGACAAGAAACTATTTTCTCATCATCTTCTTCAACAAAGATGATTTCTTAATAATCTTCTAGGAAGTCCTTAGATTCATGGGAAGATTTTTATTCTTGATCTACGAATGGAAACTGGGCCTCTATCATGTGGAGGATTACATGGAAGACTTTCCTGTCTAGATTTCTCTGCTGGAACTCCCACTTGAGTTCTTGTATGAAGATGTAATTTTGGGGATAGCTTGGGGTTTTGGTGTTTCATTAGCTATAAACCTAGCCACTCAGTATAGGAGAAGAATTTTAGAACCCAAATTTAAGGTCTTGATCTATCCCTCCAAATTGATCCTGAAGACTCTAGTACTAAGATTAAAGGATTCATTTTAGAGGCAATAATATAAGGTAGATAGATTCTATAGAACTTACAAAACTTATTCTTGCATTAAACATTTGGGGAGCTTATACTCTAATGGTAAACTTCACCCTTGTAATGGGGAACTCTTTATAAATTGGGGTAAGGAGGCTTGCAAGGACGTGTCTTCTCTGGAACCAAAATTGATACCACAATTAGAGGAGTTCACTCAGCTTCAGCACCAATTTTTATCCTTGGAATTAGATTTGACTCCAAGACCTGAGGATAAAGCCCAACTGCAGCCTCATTTAGCATTAAATGTCGCTTCATCAAAATTAAATGAACTTGATAATGGAGGGTGTAGGCCATCTGTCCCTTTAATCATCGATAGGATTCAAAAATTCATTCAGATCTAGTAAAGATCAAGCCATTAATTTTAGTGAAATCGATCATGTCGATAATTATTCCTCCCTCAACTACAATTGGAGATGTTTTACCCCAATTTAATAGAAGGGGTAGTCAAGTCCTAAATCACTGGTTTAGGAAGATGATGATCCATTTATAACTCTTAAGTCTCTCTTAGATGAGAAGCTAACTCAGAAGAAGGACACTTCCCCCACTCCCCTTCTTCTAATTCTTTTAAACAAGGTTCATACCAAAAGGAGGAATGGGACATTTCGCCACCATCAAGATCTTGGGACCAACACAAGAATCTATTTAAGGGTAAGGGCAAAGTTGATTATAGCATTGAAAAGAACTTAAGATGGAGGATTCATAATCATAATATAAAGGTGAAATATATAGAAGAGGAAATCGCGAAGGATACCCAAAATACCCTATTGGAGAGCAAATCACATTTTTTCTAATGGGCCCAATCTTTTCCTTTCTCTTTATGGTTGTACAAGCTTTGGTTTGGGTGTTGATCTAGTTGGGGATTTAGGAACCAATAGGTTATCCTTGTGTTAATTTTGGGAGATTATCCTCCTTTAGAACCATTGTACCTTTTTTTAAATTTTGGTGTGTTATTTTTCCCTTCTTAGATTTGCCTTTCTTGTCCTTTCACCAATTCTTTTTTATGTTTGAATTTTATGGTAGTAGTCCTATTGATCTAACTATTCTTATAGGAAGTATTTATTATTTTTTATTCGAACTTGATATATGACATGTATCCACTTTTGGTAGTTTAGATTTGGTCACTTCTCTTAATAATTTTTCTTTTTATTGCTTTTGTCTCTTTCTCTTGTGGCAGTTCCACCACCATCTCATCATCCCATGTCCTAGGATGACATGTTTACCCTTCTATAGGATGTAATTCCTTTTCCATTTCATCATTGATTTACTCGCTTGGGATCTCTCTCTAATTTATGACAAATTTATGATTTTTTCATTATTGTGCATTTATTTCTACCTCTCCTATTTAGTTTTAAGTGTTACTGATGAATTTCCTTTCTACCTCATTGACCTTTACTTTTTGTTTGTGCTAAAGTTTTCTCTGCCTTCATTATCTACATTTTTATGACTTCTATGGAAGACTCTTAGGGGACCAAAAACGACTCTCATAAGGGAGACACAAACAAGACAAGGCTTGCGAGAACCAAACCCAAGTCCTATTTTGAGATCATGAACAAAAACCATCTAGTGTGCAACACTCTTGAGACTGGTGGTTTGAGCCAATTCATATGAATGATAGTTGGGAATGACTTGACATTAGCCAAGGAGTTTGCTGCAACGTGGAAGGATATAATGGTTTTTATAAGAGGCATGAAATTGGAAGTTTCTAAGGAATCTATTGCTCAAGCAACACTGTTGGTTCTCCATGACCTAAACCATTATAAAGACAAAAGTATGAAAGATGAATGGGTCACTAAAATTTTAAACTCCCCCAATCTAACTAAAAGGGTCACCAAGAACTTTCAATGTGTTGATCTCCTGGAAGCCTAGCCCAAAGTCTTTAAACATGGAATATTGTATCTTACTTTGGATTCCAAATTCAACTTGGTTAGGTTACTACATTTTTTAACATCCTATGAACAATTTAATCTCGAAGACATTAAAAGTGGTGGTCATTATCATCTTAAGAGATGAGCATCCTTCAATGGTCACTAAAAGAATTTGAGGATAAACTACAAGACATGGGTCATTCAATGGTCACGTTAATAAAGGATTGGAAGACAATGCAGGCCGACACTAATAAGTTCAGAATAGTCTTGGACAATCTTGGAATCAAGAAGGGAGGAAACCTAGTTGAAGGAGTGAAAGCTACGACCCCCACGAAAGAAAAAGAAGCAGGGCCAAAAACTTATATTCTGCCAAATCCCCTCCCAAGAACAACACTAATATTAAGAAGATTAAAATTATTTTGAAGGCAAAAAAAGACAAGAAAACTCCTATAGACAAGGATGCCACGACCCCACTGAAGAAAGGCCAAAGTGACCACGTTGAACGCTCGAATAAGTGCACCAAGGACAGAATCATGGAAGATAATTTGAAGGATCAAAAAGGTAAAATTGAACGAGCAACACTCATAGAATATGAACACTCTGAGGTGTCATCTTGTTAATCTTTAGTTACTCCTATTTTCTTGTTACTTTTTATCCAGTATCTTGCCCTGTTTTAATGGAAGGTTGGCGGAGGATTCACTGATGACTCTTTTTGTTGGTAACCCAGAGAACTTACTTTTTGTTATGTGTATGTTCAATTACTGTTACTTTTTTATTAAAACTTAGCGGTTGCAGGAACCATCTAAAACCTGCATATTTACTTTATCTAATATTTAAAAATAAAAATAAAAATAAAAATAAATAAATAGAAACACTTAAATTTGAGAAAATTAAAAACAAGAAAAACTATCACAAAATCACATCATATGAAAATATTTCAATTAAACCGAATTACCTATATATTTTTGTAAAATTCAATGAAAAATTTAATCTCGAAGACGTTAAAAGTGGTCTCCAATATCATCCTAAGAGATGTGCATGATCATTTCAAATGCATATATATTCCTCGTCCGTCTCAAATACGCTAAAATCTTTAAACGTATACAAACCTTATCTAAAATATCAAGAAATTATTCAAACGTATACAAACCTTATCTAAAATATCAAGACATTATTCATTGTGCTTGTGCTTTTTAGATTAGATTCCATATGCTTCTAAAATCATGGCTGAAAAATGATGCACATTCATTATTGGTTTCGGTCACCACAGATTATTTCTGATGGACGATCCCAAAAAATAAAAGGAAAGATAATGGAAGCATTTTAACTTTTCGAAAAGTTTAGTAATAAATCCTACGTTCAATTATAATATTATGTCTGTGGGATGGTGGCATGTTTATGAGGCACGTTTTAGCTTCAAATCTTGAACAGTGAGTATATCAAAATTCAAAATATTCCGAAAACACAATCTTGAACAGTGAACGTATACAAACCTTATCTAAAATATCAAGACATTATTCATCGTGCTTGTGCTTTTTAGATTAGATTCTATATGCTTCTAAAATCATGGCTGAAAAATGAAACACATTGATTATTGGTTGTGGTCACCGCGGATTATTTCTGATGGACGATCCTAAAAAACAAAAGGAAATATAATCTAAGGATTTTAACTTCTCGAAAATTTTAGTAATAAATCCTCCACTCGCATTAGAAAACAAGAAAACGCTACGTTCCACTATAATATTTGAATCAGTGAGTACACCAAAATTTAAAGTATTCCGAAAACACAATCTTAAAAAGACCGGGCGTTGGCATTGACTGATGTTAACGCATCTGCATATTTAACATTTTGTCTATTAATTTATGTTAATTGAATGCATTAAACACCAGTCAACATTACTGAAAATTAAAATTGTGAGCATTTAATTTAGATTTTAAATGGAATTTAATGGGCCTGAAAGATGCTTTATGTCCATGTAAAGTGATACTCACCACTAATATTATTTCCTCGTGTATATAAATAACCATACAATACCAACCAGATTCTAAGAAAAAAAAGAATGGATTCATTTCAGGGTGGGCGGTGTTCATGTAGAGTGATATCCCCCACTAATGTTATTCTTTTATATATAAATAATAATACAAATTAGATTGAAAAGAAAGAAAGAATTCATTTATTTTAGGGTAGGCTGATCTCCCTAACAAAATGAAACTAATTTAGGGAGAACTGTATGGAATGCAATGAATGAAGAGGAAGGTAGAAAGTGGTAATGTTTCGGTTCAACCCATATTTCAACAATATTAATTTAAGGTTGAGCCAAACCAATATCACATTTTATCTTTCATTTCAGTCTATACGAAGGTTTAATTGTTATTTGAAGCCCGAGGGAGAAGAGCTTATGTTATATATGGGAGAACAACTTATGTTTGAATGGGGAAATACAGCGTTTAAATATTGAGGATAACTAATACGTAGGTTCTGCCTGTTGGCTCTGGTAATTGGGCAGTCGATGATAATTTTACATTTTGTATTGGGAAAATGCATTCAAATTTTTTAATGTGCGTATTTTCAAAATGTAAAATTATCTTTGGCTCCAGAACCTACACACAATTTAAAGATTACATTGGTAGTCTAAGCATTGTGGCGAACTCATATGCTGTAAGCCATCCTGCTAGGTCTCTGGAAACCAGACGACCTTACTGTCAGTTTCCAGCCGGCCAATCATTTGTCTGTGTAAGCTTTTTAGTCTCCAGTTTATGTTGTATATAACTTTCTCCTAGATTCAAAATTTTAGGCAGTTATATACACCAATGTTTTACAATAGGTACTACATTTTATATTAGGCCTAAAATTTAATGCTGTAACATTTAACAGAGCTGACATTAACCCTCATTTTTTTCCCTTCATTTTTACTTGGACGTCCGACAAGCAGTGCCATAAATAATCATGTAGTTAACATATAGTAACAATGACATTTTAGTTTAAATACATTGAAATGTGCTTAAGAAGAACTTTTCTTTCTTTACTCTTAAATTTTTTTTTCTTACTTATACTGTGTAAGTGTCTTACCTGCATCTAGCCTAGATAACAATGTTTTCCATTGATGGTCGATAAAGTAAATTATATCCGATAGGACAATTAGAGGTTTCCAGGCAATCATGTTAGTATCAAAATTTTAGGCTTTACATACACTATATTGTCTTCGAATATTCCTTACAATGTATATTACACTTAAAATTCAATACTTTTAAATATAATAGAAAAATTTAATACTTATAAATTGAAGAGCATACTTTGACCTTCTTTTTTTCTCCCTACTTTACTAGTTTCGTGTCTGAGAAGCGACAACCTAAACAACCTGTAGTCAAAATATAGGGACGTTCTCTATAGTGTAAACAACCCTGCAATTTATATTTCTTTTCTATGAAACGAATAAACTTACTGTTAGTGTCTTTTAAGTGTTTTACTCGCATCTTTTTTTTATTACAATGTTGTCCACTGATATTCGATAAGGTAAATTATTTCTGATATGACAATTAGAGGTTACCATTTTTTCTCTAATCTTTTATTAATTTTCCCTATCAAGATTAGTTTCATTAAATTCCTATTATTTTCTCTTTCTTCATAACTTCCTTTCTTCTGATTTAATGTTTCTTGTTATCTTAAACTTTGATTTGTTGTATAATGGTGTCGTAATGTAACAGAGGATTTTATGGTCGCGTTGTATTATTTAAGAAATTTAAACTTATATAAAGAGATTAAATTATTAGTTCCAAAAGGTTAATTAAAGGATTCATTTTACTTTAATTGTCGATTAAACTATGTTTTGTGGAGCAATCAAAATTATTTAATTTTTATGCATAGAAAAATTTACATTTTTATAATAGTTAAGATGTACATTTTAATAAATAAATAAAATGTGAAAAGGTATTTTTTTTGTGTTTTGATTGGTCAAAATCATTTACATCTTATTCATGGATAGAGCATTGATGTCATCGACAATAAATTTACACATACAAAAGTATTGGGGTAGCAATCAATTAATCTATGCAAATAGTTGTTAGACGATATGATATTCTGTAGAACTCTTTTAGGGGTTAAATGACTTGGCTGACCATATCAAAAATAGTTTGCATAATATGTTACCATTGCTACTTAATACATCAACACAGATAAAAAAATGGAAAATATTAGAAATTTCTATAACAAAACTCAAAACACATAATTGTGTTTGGCCATTGCCATTTGATTTTATCATTGTATTTTTTTACATTTACGGTCTACTCCTCCATTTGGCATTTATTGGACATATATTTTGTTTGTACCTTAAATTCTCACTTATTATAAGTATTAGCAACAATGTGGATTTTGGCTTTACTACACTTTATCTTTGAAATCCACAGTTTTTCTAAAACCTATCAATAACAAAAAAAATTGAATCATTACTTCTTTATGTTTTTGGTAATCCCAACACAAAATCCATACTGAAATTTGTTTATGGTCCTGTTGGAACCAGTAATGACATGTACAACCTTGTATTTTATGCATGACCTTTCTTCACCTGACATATCCTCTACCTTGAAACATATCTTGTCAAATTTCTCTTCATATTTGAAAAAAATACTTCTTCGCCAAAGCTATTATCTTTGTTTTGCCAAAATGTCTAGCCAAAGCACCGCTATGCAATTCTCTTATTATATTATCTCTTAGAGACCCAATTGGAATACATAATTATTTAATTTTCAAGAGATAAGCATCTTGCATAAGATACTCACCATAAACATTACTTGTTTCCCCTGTCAATGGATTCCTGCATTACTCAACCAGCTTGCCAAAAACTGGATCAGTATCATATACTTCCTTAATAAATTCAAATCCAACCATTTCACTCACCATAATAGTTATCAACCCTACGCACCTACTCAAAGCATCAGCTACCTAATTCTATTTTCCTGATTTGTGCTTCAACACAAAAGTATAACCCTTTAAGAAAGACACCCACTTTGCATGCCTATTATTTAAATTTTTTTTAGTGTTAACATACTTTAAAGCCTCATGATCAGTAAATAAGATAAAATCCTTAGGCACCAAGTAATTCCTCCAATGTCTTAATGATTGTACAATGACATAAAATTCAATATTATACATATAACATTTTTTTCTTACTTGATTCAATTTATCACTAAAATATGTTATTGGCTTCCCTTCTTGACTGAACACAACATAAATTCCCATAAACAAAACATCACAATCAAATTCAATTACTTTTCTAAAATATGGTAATGTTATAATAGGCTTTTATGTAATCTTTTGTTTCATCATGATCCACTCATATGGAAAGCTTCTAAAACTCATATGTACCTCTTGTATACGTGAACCTCATACTTAAAATTTTATAATCTTCTTTATAGGGTTTGTACATAATACACATGAAAAAATTTCTCCCTCAACTTCTCCATACTTTTTCACAAGTTGATCTTGTCTTTACCTTTTTTTAAGCTTCCTTTCTATAGGTGATCCCATCAAATCATTACATGACCCTTCAATTTCATGCATGTAAAATCTAAGTTCTTGTCTTGTCTCATGGTTCTCCATTCAAAAAACTTATCCATGTTGTGAATCCAATCCATAAACTTCTATGGTTTTAAACAATATCCATAATCTAGAGTGTGAACCTTGATTCCTTGATTCATTTTTTATAAAAATATAACTATCCTCTTAATGGACCCAAAAACTAACAAGACAAATAAAATTATTAATAGGCCAAGATTCTCACAAAATAACTTGTATTAATTCGTATCGAATGACTTTAAATAATTAAAAACCCAAACCATGTTTAAATAAGCCTCAACTCAGAATTTAGAGTTGACATGTAAAAATTTGAAAAATCTAAAATCTAAAAAAAAATATCTTATTTTGACAGCCGCTATTTATAGTAAGTTTTGCATGCAAGCTTTTGCAGCTTTAAAATTTTTTGAAAAAAAACTAAATACTAAAATTAACCTATGGGACAAAATTCAATTGAATTTTACTTTTGGTTCTAAAAATATATAATTTTAAAAAACATAATTTTTTTGAAGAAATTTATAAACGTTAATTTTGGACTCTCAGATGATCACGTTTGGCCTCTGAAAAATATTAAAATCAAATCTAAGTAGTTAGAGTAGCTTCGGAGTAGAATATAACTTTTCAATATGATCATTTTGGAACATGGAATAGCTCAAAAAGATTTACAAGTCAAAATTTATAGCCTCCAGAAGGTTGGCCTATTTTTTTCTACATCATTCTCCTCTAGTTGAAAACAACTCAGCTTCTGTGAGTTACCTTGATTGTACTACTACCATTTTTCCTTGTCAATCTTCTTCAACTCCCATTCAGTAATTCAAGTATTATCTTCTTTCTTAAATCCTTACCACTACACTAAATACATGTTATAATTCACTTACCTTATGCTCACTATCTTCATATCCAAAACCTACACTATTTTTTCTTTCTTCTTCTTTAGAACTTGCTACTCCCAATTTACTTCTTCATATTCAACATCTTCACCATATTCTACATGGAATTCATATAAATCTAAAATATTAAATACTGGAGATATATCAAGATTCTATGGTAAACTTACCTCATATGCATTACCATTGATTTTCTTCAAAATTTTGCATGGTCTAATTTTTTTTTACTTCAACTTATTATATGTACCTTTTAGAAATCTCTCTTTCCTCAAGTAAACCATTACCAACTCTCCTTATTCATATACCTTGGATCTTCTTCTAACATCTGTTGCTACTTTATATTTTTTATTACTTTCTTACAACTTTCTTATTACTCCTTGAAACTACTGCATATGCTCTGCAAACACTTTTTCATAATCACTAATTTGATATGAAATTGGTAATTATACCAAATCCAAAATACCCATAGGATTTGTCCCATAAACAATTTGAAAAGGTCACTTTTTTATTGATCTATTAACTGAACGGTTATATGTAAACTCAGCTTGTGGTAAAACCAAGTCCCATGGCTTTGAATTCTCTCCCACTATGCATCTCAATATATTTCTCAAGATCTTATTCAAAACTTCTATCTATCCATCTGTTTGTGGGTGTTATGCACTATTGAATTGTAGCTTAGTACCCATCTTCTTCCATAAAGTCCTACAAAAATGACAGAAATTTTGTGTGCTTATCTGAAGTAATAGTTTTTAGAACACCATGAAATCTCATAATATCTTTAAAAATTAATTCTACAACTCTAGTAGCATCATTATTTTTCTTACATGCAATAAAATGAATAATTTTATAAAATTTGTCTATAATGATAAAAATTGAATCATTATCTCTCTATGTATTTGGTAATCCCAACATAAAATCCGTACTCAAATCTATCCATGGTCCTCTTGGAACTGGTAATAGCATTTATAGTCTAATATTTTATGCATTTCTTTTAGCCACCTGACATATTCTACACCTTGAAACATACCTTGTCACATCTTTCTTCATCTTTGGCCATGTTTGTTCATAAAGATATACCCTTGAAACAAACTCATAATGATTAGAAAAAATTTATAGGATCCTTTTTAGTCTCTCCCTAAGAGCTCATCTTCCCATGGAACAACCACATATGCCAACAAGCATGAGAAAATCCTTCTTGGGTCTTTATATCTTCATTCAGCACATACAAAATACCTTCAAACTCATTTTCATACCTTCTCCTTCAACTCAAGACCTTAAACTACACTAAAAAACTTAAAACATCATGTAAAACCTAAATCCATGATCATATAATCTCAAAAGCCTCCAAATTTGATCATGATACCTCATTCTACCACCTAGGGTCTTAAGACTAGGTTCATGAGAAGACCACTAAAGAAGAACTTACCCCTTTGGATCAATTTGAGAGTTATGTGACTAAATCAACACCTTTTTCTCATGATATAGCATTATATTACATAATTTCAAGCTCATACACATCTATACCACCACCATCATGCCTCTACAAGCCATATTATGCTCAAGGACTAGTCCATCACACAGACCTACTAGGAACCATACCCATTTGAGATATTTAAGACACATTTTATAGATTACTACTCACCTATAAACATATAATATAGAATCTACATCATTCTCCTTTGACCAAGTCTCCTTAGACCATATAGGTCACTACCCAAGACTCAACTAGCCTTCTTGAACATACAAGACATGAAGACAATCTCTCTCTAAATTCATTAAGCTCTAAAGATATTCACCAAAGATATGAAACTTATACTACCTCAAGTAACTCCATGTACCTAAAATTTGTCATTTCATCATTCCTCACTATGCTTCACAAGATACTCCATTGGATAACTCAAAGTTACAGTAGTAAGCTCAAACAATCAACCTCATACCAATGACCATAGACACCTTCTTATGAACTAACACTTTGAATTCAAGATTCCTTTAACATCAATGACCTTAAGCATACGAAATCAAAGACAAATCTCACCTTACTTATCCTTCTTAGCATTAATTACAATACACAAACTTATGAAATCAATGACAACTTTGAACATAAGAGCTAGTCCTTCTTTTCCTCTACCCCTTCATGATATTATTTCAATTTGGAATAAAGTTCAAAATAACATGCATAAGTTAGAAGCAAAGAATGCCAGAATCAAAATAGAGTCTCAACAATAATTGTAGTAGGCTCAAACTTCTATTCAAACTATTTGTGAAAATTTTGAGAAATTATTATCTTACAAAAAATCTTCTTCTGTGTATATTTTATTTCTTCATGAACAATTATATAAGTGGTAAATGCAATTAGTTTATCTTGGTTTCTTCCATGTCATTGAATATGAACACATGTTCATGTATATATTTCTTAAAATTACTATAAAAAGATAATCAAATTTGTGAGTTTTATCTTTGTAACATGTTATTGGGATACCGGTCTAGCTTTTTGATTAACTTGTTATGAGAAATCAAACTGCTTGAGATTAAACACATAATCAATTCGTGGAACTAAAAAATACTATAGGAATATGTATAAGACCTTAGTTTCTAGAATCTTACAAAATTCTTAGTACCTTCTAGCCTTTATATCACATGTACATGAAAGACAAGTAAATCATAAGTTGTTAGGAGAAAATTTAGTAGCCTTCCAAGCTTCTATCAGCCAACATTCCTCTAGTTCTATCATAGCAAGTATGGCTAGATGAGAGACTTTGCTTATTGCCTTGAAATATAGGGAAGTCATGACCCCCACTACTATTAGTTGGAGTCTTCGAAGAGCTAGGGTATTTGATCAAATTATCACTCAGTTCTTAAATGAAGAGGGGTTAGATGTTTAGATTGGCATGTGAT
>JARHVA010000079.1:1605000-1607500 GCA_037957365.1 Torreya grandis
CTCTCTCTCTCTCTATATATATATATATATATATATATATATATATATATATGATTATACTACATAATAATATCAATTAGATATTCTACTCCTTAACTATATTTGTATTCTATTTTTCCATCAGGTCGGGATGTTTTCTCTACAAACAAATTACCATTGTTTGATGGAATGAATTATTATTTTTGGAGTATATATATGAGAACATATGTTATGGCTATAGGGTTTGATATTTGGTTATCAGTAGTGATGGGGTACATGGCACCAACAAATCAACAAATGGATCATGGTAGAAAGAAGGCATGTGAGAATAATATGAAAATAATGAATACCATTTTATGTGGCATATTAGAATCAGATTTCATAAAATTAATGCATTGTGTGTCAGCAAAAGATATATGGGACAAAATTTAGAATATCTATGAAGGTGATGACAAGGTGAAGAAGGTGAAGCTTCAAATGCATAGAAGGCAATTTCAAAGTCTTAAGATAAAATATGAAGAAAATATTATAGACTATCTTCTCCATGTGGATGAGATATTCAACATGATCAAATGGATACGTGAGAAAGTAGAAGAATCAATGATAGTACAGAAAGTATGAAGGTCATTTTCTATAAAATATGATGTGAAAGACTCAGCTATTGAATAAATAAAGGACATAGACACAATGAATATGGATGAAGTACATGGGATCCTCACAACATATGAAATGAAAATAGAATAAAAATAATAATCAAAGTGCAAAGAAACCTTCAAAGCTTCAAATAAAGTTAAAAATGAAAAACCTGAGTCAAGTGATGAATTAGAAGAAGAAGCTCTTTTTGTGAGAAATCTTAAAAAGGGATTTGGCATGTATAAATGTAAACTTCCTTTCAAATATTTCAATTATGGTGAGATATGGCATTTTTTTGCTAAGTGTCCTCATGCAAAAGATGATAATAGTGAGGAAGAAGAACATGCTATGGTAGGAAAGAGTAAACATTCATACAAAAAGAACTATAAGCTAAATAAATATGAGAAAAAGAAAAACACTAATAGATATAAGAAAAGACTTTACACCAAGGAGAGTATATCAAAAGAAGAGAGTAATGAGATTACTTTAGAGAGTGATAAATAAGAAACTCATTTCATGGAAATAGAAATAAAAATGATGAAGACCAAATGTTTCTAGAAGAGTAAGTAAATCTTTAGGATGAAGGAGAAGTGGATCTAGAAGAAGAACTTGTTTGTGCCTTGAATGAAATAAAGAGGATCAAGAAAAATAATTTGAATAAAAAAATTTAGCATCAAAAATATGAAAAAGAAGGTGGAAATTTGAAAACAAACATATCTCAAAGATTCAAAGAGTTTGAAAAGATCATTACTAGTCTAAAAACACAATTAGAAGAGGCAAGTATAATTGAGGAGGTAATAAGAGATCAGATGAAATCAAAAGAGGAAAATTTTGCTAAGTTAGAAGTTGAGATTATTGCTTTGAGAAAGGATTTTAAAAAGTGAATGCTAAATTGATAAGAAACTTAAGATTTAAGAAGAGCACCAAGGTTCTAGATGAGATTCTAGATCATCATAGGATACTATTCGACAAGTCAAGTCTTGGCTATGGAGATGAACACAAGGTTACCAAGGAGGATGTTAAAATTTTTAAACTTTTGAAGATAGAAGAGAAGACTTCCCTGAAGAACAAATTTCTAAAAGTATAAGATAAAGAAAAGAACCATTGGTATGATATAAGATCATTATTTCTAAATATAGTTTGATAGGTACCAAGGATAATTTTATGGTTATTGCTTTGATTATAATAATTTTGGTCATAGAGGAAAGGAGTGTAAGAGACATGAAAAGAATGGATATGCGTGGAATAGTGGCATAAATATAGATAAGAGGAATGGGCATGCAAAAATTGTGTATGTATGGAACTATGGCAAAAGTGAAGGATGTGAAAAGAATGGGCATGGTTGGAATGAAAACAAAGATTCATATAGTTTCTCAGGTAGAAATTAATTTACTCCATTGTCAAAAGACATTATATGTTATAATTGTAATAAGTATGGACATATAGCGAGACAATTTGGAAGTAATCCTATAGACCAAAGCAAGAAAGAGGATCATTAAACCAAACTCAAAATATAATTCATACAAGTTTGGAAGTGGATGTAGTAGTTAGACAATTAAAAGGAATAATATGTGCTTGTGTAAAAGGCAAAAGGAGCAATGGTAAGGAGTACATGATGGAGAAAAAATCACAAGGAGAAAAGGTAGTAAAGACCATGTTGAATTAAGAGAGATATGATGTGCATAGTGGAAAGATGTTATGAAAAGGAATAATAAAATAAGATATTACAATAAGTGGTACAATAAATTCAAGATTGCAACAAAGACAACATAAGAAGATAATATTTTTCCTAGTGACTATGAGAGGAAGAATCAACTCTCAGGGAGATTAGGGTGCATTACCCTTTTCCATTGATCTCAAAGGGGGAGAGAGAAAAGAAAAGGGGAAC